>QAOC01036040.1:15460-25490 GCA_003255005.1 Begonia fuchsioides | reverse complement strand
GGGAGGCTTTATTTCAACCATCTATATTAGGTTTAGATGCTCATGGTATTGTTGAGCTGCTAGTTCGGACTATTTCTACTGTCTCATTGACAATCACAGGCAATTTCTGGAAAATACAGTTCTTTGTGGGGGCACTGCTTCTATGGCTGGTGAGTTTAAATATGATTAAGCTAGTCTTTGATTGGCTTTCTATAATTTATATGGTAAAATACTGTGTTGTGTGGTCTTATGGATGTAGAAAATCTTTCTAGCTAAGCTTCAAACTTGAACTTGTTGCTATTTACTTCGCCATTGACATTCTTTCACTTTAAATTGTTACTGCACCCTGTAACTGTTGATGTGTGGTGATATTTCCTCAACTATAGGTTTTGAAGAACGGTTTCAGAAGGAGGCGAGCCTATGGTCATCATCTATTCGTCCAACTCTCGTGAAGGTAATAAGCTTAATGGCAAAAAAATAAAAGAATAATTATATTTACATTCTATTGTTACTCAGGCTTTGAAAGTTAATCTAGCTTCTGTTGTGCAGCCTACTGAATATATGCCTGAAAATCTGTCCTTGTATTCAGCATGGATTGGAGGAGCGATTCTCGCCAAAGTTGTTTTTCCTCAGAATCAGCATATAACGAAAGCAGACTACGATGATACCGGACCCTCTGTTGTCCATGGCAAATGCTTCTAAGACGTTTTTGGGTACAAGCTCTTTATACCACCTGCTTTGTATCATCATGTGGTGTTTGCTAGTCATGTAAGTTATCTAGGACTGAGCTCTGCAATTCCTGAATTGTGCTATTTACATTAGTTTAGCGAGTTAGAAATATTGTCAATTTGTTGGTTAACTTAGTTTTGATTTTCGTGCTTGTCAGGATTAGTTGGTTTACCTTATTACTGTGTTTATTTTTAAGGAGTTACTCAGTTTATTAATCTATGTTAGAAAATGATTGTGGTCTTTTAGGAACTATCTTTTTCCGCACACTATTTTCGTAAATTCATTCGTATTTTTCAAAACATGAAATGACTGATTCTTTTAAAGACCAGGTTAAAATGAAGAACACATTTTCTTTTCTATAATTTAATTGATTAAACGGGTGCTTGATTTGAGTTCAGATTGTCGCCAAGAGCGCGAATGGGTAAAATATTAAATGTCCTTGGCTGTTGATCAAAGCGTCAACTACTCATTCTCTTGATGTCTTTTATTCAAACGTTCATGACCGTTTTATCATATACTAATGAGAATCCCACTGAATCTAGATTCTTCCCTTGTATGTCATGATTCACACTTATTTGATTTTGGTTTATATTTGTAAAAGTTGATTTATGCTCTTAGTCTTGTCTGTTTATTGCAGCTATAAATACTGGTAAAACTTTTTAAATGAAATATTGCTAAATTGGATGGTGAAAACTACGACTCTTTGAAGGAGAATGTGCTTCAAGATCGGGCGGATGAATAATCATGTCGAGAGAATTGATGCATGCCACTATCTTATTACATCAAACGTTGAGAAATAACTTCATACAGAAAAACATAACGTCCTTTTTAAAACAAAAGTAGTTCCATATTCACGCATGCTATGCATTTGGGTGCGAATTATCTACATCACATGGGGAAAAAGAGAACAAAATAGGAAGTTTTTTTTTAAAAAGGCATAAAGTTTAACTTTACCACTAAATTATTCATTCATGCTCATCAGAAACCTTCAAATCGATTCAGCAACCCTCTGACTTTGGGTTTTCCCACTTGACATGGTTTTAGGTCCAACTTTGGATCTCACTAATTTTTTTTGCCAGCTTTTGCAAGTTTTGGCCAAACAGGTGGTCAAGAATTTTAGAGGAGGATCCACCAATTGCCCAAATCTAATCTGCACATGCACCACGGAGTTCAACATTTAACACATCGTTACAAACAACCATCTACAAATGGTGTCGGCCAACGACCACTGATTGATTCAGGGCACAGTTAAACATCACCTACCAGCATTGTCCATTGAAACAACATTAACCATTAGCTTTGATTAATTTAAGACAATTATGATCGCTTCTAACATTCTAATTTCTAGCTGTTGTTGGCACAAGCTTACCCCATTCCTTGTTTACAACCAAATTCTGCATTATCTCCGAGTTAGAAACACTCTTGACCAAGCTAGATTATTTAATATGTTCTTACTCAAACGGAGGAGATTTTCAAATATACCCAATCAGACAACAAACCAAACAAAAGGCAAACAGGTAAACAGACACAGCTGAGTCGAGGATAGGAAAACAGAAATCTGGAAATCCAACACTCAAAGGAACTTAATATAGCGAGTTAAAAAGAGGCTAGAGGTCGGGTCGAGCAATTCCTTGGATCATCCAACAACTTTTCGGGCAAAAGGTCTGGCGGTTTGAATCTCCTGAGATGGTCGCATAAACATGTCTGCAGATTCAGAGACCCACTTCACGCCAGCCTTCATGGCAGGGGGGCGCTGTTGTTGCACAGCAGGCATCAATTGGCTTCGGTTTCCCATCGTCATTTTCCCGAGCTTATCAGACACGTCTGAAACCCCATGTGCATTATTGATGTTCCTTCCCTTATATGTGGAATCTGAAAATGAGAGAATCGAGAAAATTATGAACTCTATTCTTAATCAGACCTTAATTTTGGCTAAACAAAATAGATTCGAAGTCTCTTACTAGGGCTGTTCCTTCCAGGAGGTTGATATTTTGGTTGCCTGGCATAGCTCTTCATGAATTTATCAGTACTTTTTGCATCCTTCAAAAACGAAATTTTTTTAAAAGGGAAATCAATGAATTTTCATGTAAAACCAGCCAAAATGGGAAACAAAAAAAATATATCCTCCTACAGAACGATGAAAAAAGATTAGCAATTTGCATGAAAGAGGAGCAATAAATATAAGCAATCACCTCGTTCAACATGTTAAGTTGTCGCTGCACTCCTGTAATGACGTCAGCATCATAGGAAATCAGAGCTCAATGATAATAGAAACATGAACACCCATATATATTAAAAAGATAGGATCTATTAACTGAAGGACGTCTGTATAGGATGGAGAAAAACATATGATCTTCTACCGGGGAAGACAAATCAAAATTCATAATGGCCCAGTTTCAAATACTTAAAAATTGTTAGCTTCCATTTTTTTAATAGACTAGAAAGAACATTATTCGCTTTCTTTCATAATGAAATGATCACACTTAGCTCAATAATTGACATGCAAATTCTCAATCTAGACAATAGATAAAGCACAAAGTAATATTTTCAGAAAAAGATAGTTAAAGATGTAATAGATACAATTACGTTTTCTATTAATAATAGGTCTGTCTAAGAAAAGCAAAAAATTGGAACAAACCTATATTTTCTGCTTACCTGAGTTCAGAGATGCATAAGATTTTGGAGAAGAGAAATTGTTTGGCATCTTCGAATGAGTTAAGGACCCAGAGTACCGTCTAGTGCCCTGCTGCTCATTTTGGCCAGCTGCACGAGCTGTACAAATAGTGGTTTGATGAATATTAGTAGTATAACTAAGCACAATATAATGTAAGACCTTCATCATCTTTTTCAAGAAAATAAAAATTAAATTGCAGAAAGACAAACCAGGAGGAGTTCTAGCAACAGCAGGCCTGGGCCGAAGAGAAGGTGGAACATAATAGCAATCCTGTGGCACCAATTGAGAACAAACCAACAATGAGATTGGCCTTTCAATTTAGAGTGAAAAAAGCAAAATTATCAACTACGTCCACAGGAAACACTACCTGGAAGAAAGGATGCTGGAGGACCTCAACTGCTGAAGGTCTTTTGGAAGGATCCCAAGAACAGAGTGACTAAAAGAACAATGATGCTAGATCATGACAAGGAAGCATAATACTAATTACTTCATTACTTAAAATTGTACTCACTGTAATGAGATTGATAGCTTCAGGACTAGCTGATGGAATCACGAGAGAGAGGGGAGTGCCATCAAACTACAACAAACGATGAGAACTTTAATTAGAAATATAAATATCCATTTATATGGACGTGTCATCATTAGACATGTTCATACACATGCCATTAGTTTTATCTGTGTTCCACATTGGAAGTTGGTGAAGTGAATCTCAATCCATCAACTTAAAATTGAATGCTTAGTAACAATAAAAGTTTAAAGAAAGAAAAGTATAATTATTCATAGAGAAACTTTTTCGTCCAAATAAACATTGAAATTATTACAAGGTAGACATACTAAATGAAAGAAATAAAACAATGTAGTTTTTTAAGTTTAAATAATATATTCCACTAGAAACTTGTAAAAAAAATAAAGCGCACACAGGGTTTTCATGAGAAAATATCGAAATTAATTATAAGGTAGGCATAATAAATAAATAAAAAAACATATGTAATTCGTTAGCTTCTGAAGATATAACACACCAGAAACTTGTCGAAGAAAATTATAGGTAATATAGTAGATGAACCAAAAATATTCGTGCACAAGCTCCATCAAATGGCACTAATGTAAGACATGAATACTTGATAAACAAATGCAAAACTTAAAATAGTGGATAACATTATCATAAGATTACTAAAAATCATGATGGATTTACCATTAACAGCCATTTCAATTTTTCAATTTTTCAAATTTTCAAGTGACAAATGTTTTAGCACTATTTTTTGGGGGCCCTTTCATAATCAAACAAAAATATTATTATAATTAGATTACATTTTTGTAAAATTTCTCAACTTCGAAGATTTATAAGCATGTTTTGCTATAAACACCTTGGCAACAAAGCTTACCTGAGGGAATTGGTAGTTAATATCTCTTGCAAGGTAAAGTCCATCTGCCCATGATTCCAATGTTGGGCTCCCAAGAACACTGCATATTTTACAAATTTCATCTGCTTCACTGCACCATAACAGAACACGCCTTTAAACTAGTATGCTACCCCTTATAACCAACAGGAATAAAGCTATATCATTAAATCCAATCCAATTCAACATTAAAACCTACACTTATTAATCAAATATTATCAAAGAGGTTGAAGCATTATATCGCAAGTTAAAACAAAAAAAGGAAAATTGTTCAATTGTTTTTTCATGGGTTGAGTAACAAGCACCAAAAAAAGTTACAATCACAGATCCCTAAACCTGAAAGTACTCTTTCAAAAATCGAAATACTAAGATGTTCAAACACACGAATTACTCCCATCTAACCAAAGCCAAAAACATAATTCCACATTTTGAGCAAGTACAATTTTAGCGATATTGTTTGAAACCCATTCCTACAAGTCTCAACCACAAATAAAAGAATTATCTGAGCAAGTCCAACCTTAACCAATATCATTTAAACCCATTCACAAGTCTCAGCCACAAATTAAAGAATCATTCTTGAAAATGACAATCATAAAATCAGAACCACAATGGGCTTTTACATCAGTAGCCAAATATTATTTAACCCCATTTTTACAAGTCTAACCAGATAGGAGAATCACTCAGACAATCGAAACAGTAAATTGAAATTTCTGCCCTAACCAAAGTTCCAACTTTGACTTTTTGTATGAAAAAAAAATAACTCTATAGCAATATTCAGGAATGAGAGTTGCCAACCTCACGCCTGGAAATAGTGGTCGAAGTGTGAACAATTCAGCCATGATGGCACCCATAGCCCATAAATCTGGACCCAAAAGAGCATGATATTTACTAATAAATACTTACGTTAATTTACAACCAACAAATATATTCTTCAATAAAATGAAACTGATAATGATTTCAAATAGATAGTGATAGATCTTTTACTCACCAACTTTAAAGCCATAGTGGCTTGATTGAAGGAGTACTTCAGGTGCTCGATACCTGATATGATGAAGAATTACATACCACAACCATATCAAACCTTGAAAAAGAGGCAAGTGACGATCAAAAAATAAGAAAATAGTACTAGACAGAGTAGAAAGATGACATACCATCGCGTGGAAACATACTCGGTGAATGGTGGTTGTGATATGATTTCTCTCGCAAGCCCAAAATCAGCAATTTTAATTTCTTCTTTTGTAACCAGCAGATTCTCTGTACATTAACAATGAAAAAGTTGCTGAATCAAAATTTATTGGATAAGCCAATTCATTGAGTTTGAGCAATAACTCTTAAACTTGGACACAAATTTTGACCATGATAAAACCGAAAGGAGCAGTTGATAAAGAAACTACCCGAGTCAACCCACTCACTACTAAGTGCATATTTTATGTGATGAATCATATCAAATAAGTGAAGAGATATGGCTTTAAAAGCAACAGCATATTCACTTCACCAGGTGTTTCCCATCACGAAAATCAATGATTACATAAGTACCTGGTTTCAGATCACGATGAAAATATCCACGCTGATGCATGTAAGCAAGACCTTGAAATACTTGGAAACACCAATTTCTAACTTCAGCTTCAGAGAAAAGCTTATTCCTATCCTTCATAAGTTGGTATAGGTTGTACTCCTAACACATTAAATTGTCACTAGAAAAGCAAACGAACTCAAATGTAACAAAAACTGCAAAAAATAGGGATGATTCCACCTACCATATACTCGAACACAAAATACAATATGTCATGTTCCCTGATTACTTCCTTCAGCTTAACAATGTTAGGATGGCTCATCCGACGTAATGACTACCAAAAAAAAGCATCATGATATAGATTCATCACCAAAAGAATGTAGAGAAAATTTACCCAAGGTAATGCTCAAACATAATATCATAGTACCTTCACTTCTCTAAGATTTACACATTCTTCCCATGAATAATATTTTTTCTTCATTTTCTTGATAGCAACCTGTCAAAAGTAACAGAAAATTACAAACCTAAACTCTAAAATAAAATGTAATAAAAAGAAACTACGACAACTAAAATAAAATGTCTTACAACTTCACTAGTCTGCTTATTAATAGCTCGCCAAACACTCCCAAAAGTTCCATCACCTACTTCTTTTATTAACTTGTACCTCTCCATTTTGAAGTTTTCACAGAAAGCAGCTTTGGTTCAAGAGACGTTCAAAAACTCAGAAAAGAAAAAAGACATTGTCCTCTGTTGATCTCTGGAAAAGAAACAAAAACTCGGTTGTTGGAACTGCTTCTGCCACCATTAATTTTACATGGTACTGTGCATCGGCGAAGGACGAAAGCTTTGATGGACAAACTTCATAACCTTATTGATGACTAAACCAAAAGTTCCAAGGCAGTAACAAGACGAGGTAGGCAGCACAGAACAAATACCACGAAACATGTTTAGAGAACAGGAACCAAACAACCAAAGGAAATGATTTAGCTTCAAGAAGAATCCTTTCACAGTAGAAAGTGACTCAGAGTTCACCTCAGGTAAACAATGGATAACAATGGAGTCTCCTGCTATCTAACTCTTTTGTCCTCCAAAAAGTGCTCATAAAACTTGCAAACAAATATTGACAATAACCAATACAACCAATCAATTTCGATGGAATAGCTTTCTTAACCCTCTCGGATGATTATCCAGTAGATATCATACCTGAGACAAATTTCAGCTCCGTTAGAACATGAAACCTAGCACATTGTGGATAAAACAGACAGTTGACCTATTTATAAAATCCAAAATCCATACTTCAAGAGATGTTTTTGCTAAAATAAGGCACGGCGCAGTATCAGCAATGCACTATTAAAATTGTAAAAACATCAGTCAAACAATACAAATAAAGACTACACAGAAAAAAAAAATTTCCTACTTGAACAACTGCAGATATAATCGAGCACAATTCTAGATAACAGCTTGCATTACGCCTTGTGTGCTGATTATTGAGCAGAAAGCAACCACTAAGTGCAATTGACAACGGAAACCAAAGGAAAATATCCAAGGCCAAGGCATCTCCAGTCAAGTAATTCTTGGAATGAAAAGACCCGGTAGTGATAGCAATCTGACCAGAAGGTAGCATGTTCCATGTCTTATCAAGGTAAATTAAGCACTTTATTTCCTCGCCCTGCACAAGATAATCGAAATCTTTTAATGGTGACTAATCCTTAAATAACTACTTCCATTGGGAATAAAATTTGTTAAAAACTTTATTAGCAACAATTAGGCCGATTACTCCATATAAATAACATCAAATATAAGGAATAACAGGATCTGTGAATCAGGCGATTATCGAAAATGAAATAAAAATTTTAGACCAACAAACCACCAAAAGCTTGCATATAAGGGAAGAGCCTTCTATGGCAGAAGAATGAAAAACGCAGCAAATGACCAAACGAATAAGGAACAAAAATCTAAATCTCAAAGCCGGAATTACCAGAGTTTCATCGTTGAAGGAAAAGAAAAAAACTATTCTTTCAATCAGAAACAAGGACAATTACAAAAAAAATAAAAAACCATACGTAACCAATTCAAACTCCAAATTTCCAAAATTGCCTCCCAAGGACAGAAAAGAAACCTAGAGATCATATTGACGACTACGGATCTGATTTGATCTCATCTCAACCACACATATATCGATATAAAACAAAATTTATTCTGCGATTTGTCCGTTTAGAGAGAGAGAGAGATACCTGAAATCCAAACAGCATAGGCACCGTCGGCAAGGACGGGAACGGACGGAATCCAGAGCTTCCGAAACCGCAGATAACCTAAAAACCTATTACTTTCGCTCTCTTTCTCTCTCCACCAAATTTCTAAATCTGCTGCGTGGGAATCAAGGCTTTTCAATATCGATATAAATATTTGTTGCTTCCTAATTAAGTAATTACCAAATTGCCCTTATTGTATAATATTATATTATTAATATACTTTTTTACGATAAATAATGATAAGTTTATATTTTTTTATTATAAATAATGATGTCTTTCCTTGTTTCATGGCCTAGTCTAGAACAAAAGAAAATATACTGAAATTTTAAATCTAATTTTATTGTTTTATTAATTGAAAATAGTTAATTATAATTTGTTTTTAGTTGCAGCATTTATTCTGTATTGTGTGGCCCACCCCTAAAACCATAGTGACTAGGCAATTCCTTGCGGGCGGTAGGCGCCTGCCACACCACGTGGCCACCAGGGCTCTAGATGTGGTCCTTATCTTTTATTTCGAATCTCCCATTTATGTTTACACAGTATAAATATAATATACACTGTTTCACATTTTAATTATTAATAATTTATTTTAATTATAAGAAATTAAAATGAGGAGATACTATTAAACCATGATTACTTTTTTTATTGGGTGAACTTTAGATTAATTATTGGTATAAATAATTGGCATTTAGTTACACTATTGTCTAGTAATTTAACCTTGAATATTGTAATACGTTGAGATGAAGTTAGGTATTTGGATAAGGTGAAGATAGTTGCTTAATTGAGGGAAGCAAGTTTATTAAATCACAGAATTAGGTGAGTCGCCCACTCTTAATCCATCGAGTAACAATAATAATAAATTTATTTTCTTAATATGTTTTTTGAAATTTAAATTATTAAATAAATGGTTGATGCAAATATAATAATGGAAGGCGGTGAATAATAGGAAATATTAAAATGGGTGGAGGACGAAGAGAGGGAGGCCACGATGACAAGGCCGGTCCCTCCTATTTAGTCGTATAAAATATTGTGAGGCGTAGGTGGTGGCGACATGTCGTGGCGGTGGCTACCTGCAGCCTGCTCTCTTTCTTGTCTTATTTCTTGGTTGATGCATAAAATTAGGAGATTATGGGTTATGTTATACCTTCTCTTTTTCTTCTATTTTGAATGCTATTGTTAGGGATGCTTTTGTTTTTAAATAAAGCACGTGGTTTGGCAATCTCGGCTCATTAAACTTATTTTTGTTGGGATAATTATTAAAAAATACCTTAAAATTAAAAGTATTTTTCAACTGACATTTTAAATTTTTAATTATACAACTGACACCTCAAAATATTATTTTTTTCAACTAACACCTTAAATTTTTAATTTATAAATTAACATATGAAAGTTTAAAAAATTATCAACCAACATATTATCGTTAATTAACTCTCTTTTTATAATTTAATTTAAAAAAATTAAATTATTATATATTCCTATTAGGATG
>QAOC01036040.1:0-13728 GCA_003255005.1 Begonia fuchsioides | reverse complement strand
TTTTTATTCATTTTGTAAGGTTCTGGTTTTGAATTGTCGTCGTATAGTCCCATACTCCCATTGGTAGAAAAATGCGTTCTCTCATTAGTTCAAGGTTGGTGGGTCAAATCTTGAAAGTTCAATCTAGATTATTTTTTACAATAATTATCAGCTATCACTAATGAACTGCCTACAATTTATTATTTTTCAATTTAACTGAAAAAACAAAAATAAGGGAATCAATTGATTAAAAATTAGACACATAGTTTCAGATAAATATTCCAATAAATACATATAAATATTAACCTGTCTATGACCTCTATTACTTTCACTTTGAAAACTCTCTTTCAGAATGTGTTGAGCTTTTTGCCTCTCTTCTCTTTGCTTCGTTGTTATGAGTCTCCAAAACTCATCTTGTGGTTGGACTGGAGGAGTACCAGAGTTTCTTCTGGCAGATAAGGATCTTTTCTTTGTCGATTTCGTATTCGGTTTCTTCCTTCCGGCAGTCCCATCGCAGTCCCTTTGCGATTGTGGCTATAGCATCCACATAATAGCTTGATTCTCGTATAATTACGTACCCATTTGGACGCAGTATCCGGTCCATCTCCAACAGCACATACTTCATCTCACATCTGGATCTCCATTTTATTAGAATATTTCATCTGTTATAAAAGAAACATGCATAAAACTTGCGTTTGTACCTGTGGCTTTCTGCCGTGAAGAGGCCGTCGAGGTGGAGGAGATCGTAAGTTCGAGGATATGTTGAAAACGCTTCACACCTGCCAAAACACAAAGTTGAAATCGCAGCTTCTAAAAGCTATGCCGAATGAGGGATCGTGGATAGAAAAATAAAGAATATTACCAATCGTGATAAGTTCCGATCAGACCTCGATCATATACGATAGCCAAAGTGTTGGGCGCGTAGGAAGAAACGACGTTCATCACCCATAGAGGATCGTCGATAATGGAAGCCGCAAAACCTCCATAAACCGTGTTCATGTCCATAACATTTCTTATCTCGTTGGTTCCAATGGCGAGGAGCAATTTTTTGTAATGCTTGACTCGGACCTTCCACTTACTATCGTCATGCTTAAAAGAACTAATACTCCCACCATGAAGATCTCCTATTCTTTCCGGTGCAACGTGGAGCCTGGCCGGCCATTTGGGTATGGTCGTCAAGCTTGATTTCTTTGCTTTCGGGTTTGGAGCAACTACACATCCTCGCAACGGAGTGTACCAAGCCGAATCCGGTTCAATACTATCGTCACATTTAGGAGGATAAGAGTCAGGTGAGGAGGCAATCTTGTCATAGCAACCATTATCGGTCGATTTCTGCCAAACGGCTATATCGTCTTTTTTGTTGTACGGTTTGAAGCACATTGAGGTTAGTAGATTTTCCAATTTGTCATAATCGGCTTTCTGCTCTTCCACCGTCGTGTTCCAACCTCGCCAGTGATTTTCATAATTGACGGGAGGACCCGACAAGACCCAAAAGCCTCCCGGACGAAGGATACGACCGATTTCTAGTAAGTATATACCTCCTGAAATTATGGTTTCCAAGCATAAAAAATAATAGCACATACTATATGGTACTTGACGATATAATCGATAGAGAATGAAGAATAATCACCGAATTCAGTCCATGGAATGAGGCATCTTGAACAATGAGCCATATCGAATGAGTTCGAGGGAAAAGGGAGTCTTTGTGTTGATATAATGCCAAGGATTGCCGGAATTCCCCGCTCCAACGCAAACTGAACTTGAGCTTCATGGTTATCCCTTGGAGCAAGAGAAACTGTCAAAATTCCGCGATCTAGGAGATCACCTCCCCAGCTTGCCACCTGCGCGTATATTGATTCCACAAAGTTCATCTATTGTTCGTAGAATGTAAATTAACTATCAAATATAACCATGATCGGAGAAATCATGCTATAATACGTTGCTTTTATGGCAAAACATGCAGAATAAATAAATAATCACCCCGCAGCCAGTGTCGATGGCAGTTCGGACACTTCCGTCTTTCATTTCGGGGATGAGATCTTGCATGAAATCAACGTATTCACCGACGCCTCGAGGAAACATCGTGCCACCACCCGGAAATTTGAACTTTTCGCCTTCTTTCCGAAGCCAATTTTGGTTAGACTTTTCCTTATTAATCCAATTGTATGGCACATTCCTAGACAAAAGAATGAATAAGAACCCGCTATGACATATAAATGCTCAAAATAGGCAATCAATCGTACCTATACCAACACTCATCTCGGCTCTTCGGCCACTTGATCGGTATTTTATAGCCGTCCGGAGGTGGAATCAAGCATTCTTTCCTCTCAAACGCGGGTGGGCAATGACGTTCCATGAATGTAAGCCGATGAACACCATACTTTCTCCACCTCTGCATGAAGAATTCGCATAATAAACAAACTTCATTTTCATACTTAAATTCAAATAAAAAATATTCAAGTTCGAACTCTACTGTCTCAAAAAAGCGTTACCTTTGGATCGGTGCAAGGAGTATAATCCTGGGAGTCGCTGCTACACTCAAGAAAGGTAGTGGATTTGACTTGGAGAGGAGAAATCAGCGATTCCTTGGACGATGCGGAAGACTTTCGGAGATCATTGTTAGTGTTCCTCGCATTGAGTTTTTCATTCTCGGAACAAAAGATGCCGCCTAAGTAAAATGATAATCCACATAGTACCACCATGAGGAGAGCCATGGGGGCAACTCTTGCAGTTTTATCTGAATGAGGCCCTGGTTTACCATCTTTGTGCTTCATGCTCATTAAAAGCCTGGAAATTAAAGTAAAGCAGCTAGGAATTAGAGCAGAAAATCTGGACTTAATTCACAAGTTTCACGATTCGAAAACGGAAGAATTAGTCATTCATTTTATCCGATTTTTTTGAAGAATGGTAAGTCATAATACACAGAGCAGTGCTGAAAGGCTGAATTTTCGAATAAAGATCAAATTTATGCTGAAAAAATGCAAACCCAGCATGACAAACAGGAATTGGAGTTGACTTGTAGAGCCAATCTGGGACAAACTTAGATTTAATGGAAAAAATCAATTAAGGTAGATAAAGTTTTTTGAATGAGGCTTAACTCAGATCTAATGTTACAGGAATCAATTCAGCTTGTATACTATAAGATCTGAGTGTGAAGTACAGGTATCACTTTCCATGTCAACTGGCTTTTATCTTTACATGTTATATCGAGAGGGCCCCCTTACCCATCATCGCTTCTCCTCTACCTCAATAGACTGAAATAAACTCCCCTCAATTTCATGAATCAACCAGAAAATTAAAAAATGAAGGGAAAACTTGAACATGTTTTCAATTTTCTAAACTAACAATGAAGAAAGAGCTGAATTCGACCCAGATCAAGCACTGTTTTCTGTAAATTTCCATGATTATGACAATGATCAAGGTCAGATCTTTGCAGAAAAGAAAGAAAGCCATTGAGACAGCTAGTATTAACGGTTAAATTCGGAAACAATGATTCAAAAATGACCCAAAACATAAAGACGAGAGGAAGAACAAGAACCCAGAAGAACAAAACTGAACAGTGAAGAAGAAATGAACACAACGGGAGTCAAATTTGAAGAGAGAAAGTGGAAAATGTGTAGGCTTATAGTTCATACTTGATTCACGGATCTAGTCTCTCCAAAACACAGGGATGAGAGATGGGTATATCTTGAAACTCCACGCCGCAGCCAAGTTACAGAGAGAAAGAGAGAAACTGTGAAGGATTCAGAAGAGAGAAGAAGAAGAAGAAGCAGAGTATAAGCTCTCCCCTCCCTCCTAATATAAGTCAGCTTCTTCCTCGCCTTTCCGCTTCGTTGTTCCCACGTACCTCCCCTTGCCTTCTCAAGTGACGCACCTCCCTCTCTCTCTCCTCTCTCTACTTTCTCTCTCCTCTGTAATTTTTCGTTTTTCTTAGTTCTGCAGGTAGATTATGGAAATGGGTTTGTTTATCCTTTACCAGAACGCATGGAATTAGTGATTAAGCAGAGAAATTGAAGCGGCCGGGATAGAACAAAACAGAGCATACGTCGGTCCTACGGATCTTGGCAAAAATAAAACAATATATTAAATGGTAATCAACTTACCAGTCACTCCCTGCCGCTGCTCGCATTAAATAGTTTCAATTACGTGTAACGATTGCGAAAGTTGGAAATCGACCGAGTGAATTTCAATATATTACACAAAATTGGATTTAAAAATAAATCCAAATTTCAAACATTGACACACAAGAAATACAAAAATTACAACAGATAAATAATAATTTAGCTCGTTGGAAAGTCTAAATTACGCTTCATATTTCAACTTTAATTGCAAAAAAGTCGTGATTGGTACCTGTTCAAGAGATTTGGTATGAATTGGACGACAAGTGATACCAAACTTCATCTTTGAAAGTTGATATTCTTTTTTTTATTCTATTATTATCTCCATCTGACTTTCTGAAATAACTTTTAAATTTTATATTTACCCTAAAAAATAATACCATATTATCAAAAGTAATATTATATTTTTGCAATATTCTTGTTTTGTACTTTTATTTCTTAGAATGTCAAACTTTAAACTCTGCAATTAATAACTAATTTTAACTATTTATAATTTATCATATTAATTATGTTAATGACTGTTTCTCATGGTAGAAAAAAAATATTATTATTATAATATATTTTTAATTGGACAAAGTTATTTTTACTAAAATCAGAAATAATTTTTAATTAATTTTATAGTGATTGACTGCAAATTCTCTCTTTATATCAAAAGGCGAAATCTCACGCCCTCAGGGCCCACACACCTCGGCCAGACAGCATGTGAGAGGGTTAATCACGGTGATTTAGCGGCCCAGAAATATGAGGCTTTAACCTAATGTCTCAAGGAGCTACCACAATATTAGGGGTAACAACTCTCACACTAGGATAACGCAGTCGTTCGAACCTAGACTCTTTATACCAAATATATCATCTCTGAGCCAACTGAGCTATGTCTGTACGGGCATGGCCAATTCTCTCTAAATAAGCTTTAAGTTGCATGCACATGGCTATATACGATAGCTATTTAAGCTTCAAAATTGACCAAACAAGGAACATGTAAAATATCTAACCATTAAATTTCTTTTCCAATTAGATGCATAACTCTAATCAGCTCCGTTATCAATGGCATGGTGCATAATGCTTTGTCCGGGCCTTGGATTTGATTAGTCATATTGAGTTTGTTGAAAATTAAACTAAGACGATTGAGATAGTTGATACGTTAAACTCGGCATTGAATTTTGATGTGTTGACAAAGTGAGTTTTATTTGTATACATTCAATTCAAACTTTATAAGTGTCACCTACCCATGTGTGCGACACTTGTATTATTTCCTCCTTTCCTAAGTGCTATGCTAACTGCCTCTCTCCTTTCTCCTTCACCACTCTTTTTTTCGATCACATTTTATTTAATTTATAACAATTTAGACATGTGGAAAAAGGCGATGAGAGCTTTCCGCTATCATAGATGTCTGTCTAATTTAATGATTTTATTTTTTGGATCAACAAAAAACATGTTGTACCAGGTAGTAAGAGACATTTGCTCGTGATTAATAAATGAGCACTTTACTTAGGGTTGGACGTGGAATTTGAGACACATGCATAGGAAAATTACATATGGTTCATTCAATACAAGTACTATGTTCAACTACATGTAACATGGAAAGAGGGAAAGGAAAACACTATCATATATTAATGCAACTCATGGTGAGTCGATGAATCGAGTTGTTGGAGTCGCGTTCTATTGATTCTACTTTTTATGGCGATGGGCTCTCTGCCCTTACCAAATTGGAGTGACGAAAATTTTGAAAACTAATTAGACGATAATTATATTTTCTTTGTATAATTTAAACTTTAGAATTTATAATTTATGCGTCTTCTCAAATAAGGTCTCAATTTGCAATAAAAGCGCGAGTTGGCCTAAATTCCTGGGTCTTGGGTGGCCTAGATGGGATGGTAGTTGCTGCGTCGAGACTCTTAAAACCCCACAAAAAAGTGGCTTCTGTGGTTTTCACTTTAGATTTACTTGATTAGGGTTGATGGTTTGAAAATTGAGGATTGCTATCTATCCGACGTAGTTAACTCACATAATTAAAAAAAAATTATTTTAAATATTATATTAATGCAACGAGTGACCCTTCATAAGTGTGACTATTGTAGATTAACCGGTGAAATTAAAATTGCCCTTAGAAATTCCCTACATTTATCCAACTAACTCAGAACAAATTCGTCTGAAATTAGATCAACAATAAGGTTTTAGATTTCAAAGACCTAATGATTTGATTAGAAGTTGTTTTAGAAAAATACCTATATTTGGAAGTCTATGAACTTAATAGACTATGAAGCTAGTCTACGCTAAACGTCTTGACTTTTACTATAATTTTAAGTCTCATCTTCTCATTATTTTGTTAATTTTACTATGTTAATCAATTTAGTTATTAATTTTTGTGAACTTTGTTGATTTTCAGGACTTGCACAAACTATACTGATTTGTAATAATAAATTTACATTCTTCGTTAACCCAATTAAAATAATAAAAACAATGTTTGATGTTGGGCTTATGACCGATATTGCGTTGTATATGAACTTCAGAATTAGTAAGCTAGAAAATGCATGGTGTCGTCGTCGCATTCCCGTTCTTTTAGATTCATTGGCAAAGAGCTTGAAAGGATGCAACCATGGTTGAGTGGGGGAATTTTTTAGACTTGTTTATTGTCTTTTGAATAATATGGTTTGCTTTAAGCACATATTTGTTGTTATTCAAGCTCTAAAAATTAACTTAATCCCACACATGCATGTTTCAATTTATATAGATGGAGAGTATTCGATAAAATGATAATTATTATCGATAACAATAATGTCATGATATAATCGTTTATTATTTTATGCAAAACGACACGTATTTCGGATAAAAATTAGTTCAGATGATCTGATAAAAATATCACATTGATATCACTACAAATATCAATAATTATACCCACAAAAATAACCTAACATCCATCTAATAGTTAGCTATTTGCAATTAAGCTTGATTAACTAACTGATCCCGTTGAATAGAACGAACGCTATAAATGTCCGGCTAACTAACATTAACAAATTAACCTAACTATTATGAATGAAGTTTTTAAATTTCAGAAAAGCTTTTTCTTGGTTTCTTTGAAAAGAATTAGATTTTTATTAAGGTAAAACTTTAAAGATCTAATTAATAATTTTAGTTCTTACCAATGAGCATACTTTTGGTCAGGTTTCTTAGTTGACACCTTTGGTTCGTATGCACAAGTTTGGTTTAGGTCAGTTTCCTAATTTGTAACATTAGTTTGTTATCACAATTCATCGAGATTAAGTCCTTAGTACTTTATTCAAAGACAGTCCCGAGTTTCTAATTCTGAGTTATTGAAGGGCCTTACATTTAATATTTCGGTGATTGTCATCGTTAAACATGTCATAAACATATAAATTCATATCATCCTATGTTGTATTCCAATCGAGAGACTAAACTCATACAATCTCTAATTAGCATATCTAAATAAGAGATGACAAATAAATCCAATAAACTAAATAGGATTTTTAATCTAGAGTTTTTAAATTTAATTCATCCTCTTTTAATGTATGTATAGCTTATATATATGCACACACAAAATGAGGACATTTTGAAATTGTAGTGTCAAATTATGTCGGGTGCTTGACACGACAATGGATCCACAACTAGTTTTGTACGCTCATAAAATACGGTATTGGCTGGTCAAAAGAGGGACGCAATTGAAGCGTGAAGCCCCCCACTTGTTCTTTGGAGTTATGGAGAAACGCCTTCGTTAGCATCCTTTACTTCTTTCTTTCTCATCTCTCAATTCATTGTTGTGGTCGACCAATTACTCCAAGTTCTTTGTAGGTTTCGGCCATATAATCTTAGCTTACAATACTCGTTATTGTGCCAATTGATTTGATCAGATGATCGATATGATCAACAAAATATTCTATTAGTGTCAAACAGATGAGTTTCAATCATTAACATATGATTGTCCAAAGTCAACAATCATTCGTAACATGCTTAATTCTAATCACCGTGCTTACAAAAAAGTGTCATCTTGTCTATCCAACATTAAAAGAGTACTGAACCCTGCATGATTAATTGGATGCATTGAACATGGATCCATTATTAGGAGTAATCTAGGGAAGACTAGTTGATCATCTTACGTATAATTTCCACTATCTGACAAAATCCACCTTTTGCCATCTTCAATTGTCGGTCACCCCTCTCTCTCTCAAGTGTGTAAAGTCGAGCATTTAATATTCAAATGATTAAAAAAATTATAAAAAAAAAATCATAAGCGTGTTCAAAAGGTCATCTCTTTGAGCCACTAATCACCCTAAACAAATTTTGCCTCACATGTCTATTAGGGCTGAGCGGATCCGACCAAATCTGACAATTCGATTGGATTAGATCGGATCGGATCGGATCAGATCGGGTAACGGTATTTGGTGGGAAAAATCAAGTTAAGATCCGACGTTCGGATCGTTAATCAGATCGGATCAGATCGATATCGGATTGAAGACGATCTGATCCAATCAGAACGTCGGATCGATATTTGAAATCCAGAAGCTTATTGTGTCGACCCAAAATACATTTGTGTCGACCCAAAATACCTTTGTGTCGACCCACAACCTATTTTGTCGACCCATGTTCAAAACAGAGGCCGAGTCTTTCCAAATTGTGTCGACCCACCAAAATACCTTGTGTCGACCCAAAATCTAATGCAACGTGCAAATGACATTGTGTCGACCCTAGAAAAGACATTGTGTCGACCCCAACATATTTTACATGTCGATCCAACCTATTTGTGTCGACCTCATCCTACATGTGTCGACCCTAGATTTTTTAGAGACAGATCCTTTAGATTTGTGTCGACCCCAACCTACATGTGTCGACCCTAGAGTATGAATCGGGCATATCCGATCCGATCCGATAACGTTGTGTTGGGCGTCGGATCGGATCAGATCGGATTACATATTTGTGCCGACCTGATTGAATTACACTCTACAATCTGACGTTTGTCGGATCGAATTGGATCGACAACAATCCGATCTGATCCAATCTGATGCTCAGGCCTAATGTCTATATCTCTCCCAGATCGCATTATATTACATTCCATTTACGTCCACAATTTATTAGTCTTTTGATTAAATAAAATATTACTAATATTTGGAAAATAATTATCGAAAATCAATAGTCAAATAAACAGATCCAGAAATTACGCATTTCAGAGTTTTCTTATAAAGTTTAATACTTTATATTTGAAATTTACTCAAATAACCTGACAATAAATTTCACACATTTAACAAAAATAATTGATTAGCTTAACTTGAAAGAAAGCTACTACTTTAGGTATTGAAGACGTGGGGGCCTGGCTCTTTTACAATCCTCTGCTTTCCCGTTTGCCTTCTCGTGGTATCAATGGAAGACGAGCGTGGCCTTTCTTTCCCCTTTCCTAGAAACCTCCTATTTAAGGAGTAACTTTACTCTCTCGCTCTATCTGTTCATGGATGGCCAAGCCCACTGTTCTTTCCAGAGCTTCTGCCTCTGCAACCACCGGTACGCGGCGGAAGGTGGGTGGAGATCGGAGCTCCGACCAGCCATTGATTCCGGGCCTGCCGGACCACTTGGCTCAACGCTGCCTCTCCCATCTTAAACCGTCTCTTATTTTCTCTGTTTCTCGGTCATGGCGTCGCCTGTTGTATTCCCCCTTTTTCCCTCCTTTTCTCTCTTTGTACGCTTTTGTATCTTCCCAATCTGAGTCTGATTGGGTCTTTTCTTCTAGTGATTTTGATTCTGCTCTGTTTTTCAACTTCGATCCTATTTCGTCCAACTGGGTCTCGCTTCCTCCGCCGCCGGCTGATCCGCCGATTCGTTTTCTTCTCCGCCATCCATCGTTTCTATCCCGAAACCTTCCTGTACAGTCTGTCTCTATCAATGGCCAGCTCGTCCTCCTCGCCGCGACCACCCATAATTTCTGCCCGGCGCTCACTCGCCCGCTCATCTTCCACCCGATTGGGCAGACTTGGGAAATGGGGCCGCCGCTCTCGACCCCACGCCGCTGGTGCGCGGCCGGTTCGCTAGGCACCTCCGTCTACGTTGCCAGCGGGATCGGCTCTCATTTCTCTTCCGTAGTCGCTCGGTCTTTCGAGAAATGGGATTTGCGTAGGAGGAAATTAAAATTAATCCACGATCGGAAGGAGAAACAAGATTGGGGGTGGGAGAGAGCGTGCGCTCTGAAAGACGGAACTTTCAGTAGAGACGCCATTGATGCAGTTGGGTGGAGGGGGAAACTCTGCATGGTGAATGTGAAAGGAGACGCGCCGAAGGAAGGGGCTGTTTACGACGTGAAAAACGACGTATGGGAGGAGATGCCGGTGGGTATGGTGGCAGGATGGAGAGGGCCGGCGGCGGCGATGGACGAGGAAGAGATGTACGTGGTGGATGAGAAACAGGGCGCTCTCAAAAAGTACGACCCCATAATGGATTCGTGGGAAGAAATCATGGAGTCGGAGAGGCTCAGAGGGGCCGTCCAGATCGCCGCCGGGGGCGGCAGGGTCTGCGTCGTCTGCAAGGGCGGCCGAGGATTGATGGTGGTGGACGTCGCGGTGGCTCCGCCGAAGGTATGGGAGGTAGATTCGCCGTTGGGTCTAGAAGTGATGGCTCTTCATATCTTGCCAAGAATGAGCCACCCAAATCCTTGATTTCTTCCATCCCACCTTCGCCATTCAAATCCATCCGAGATAATTTCGATTTAATTTTCATTGTAAACAGCGGTTTCACTTACCATTTTCAGATTATAAATTTATCACATTAATTTTTATTTTAGTAAAAAAAAGATTTTGATCCATGAAGAAGAGTACAGTTTTAGATTTTGAGTTCAATTGTTCAATGGAAAGTGAGAGGTCGTCTTTTTATGGAGAGAGGAGAGGGGAGGGCTCTCCTTCCACGCACATTGGTTGAGCTGTCTTCGATAAGAGGCTGTGGTAGAAGCCAAAAAATGGGATATTTTCTAAGTTCTCTTCCCATATTTGTTGTTTAGTGGCGCTTACTTTAATGTCACGTTACAAATGTCCAAACCTTGCCTTTCCAACATCCTTCTAGTCCCCATCTTTTGCTTCACTTCTCAAAGCCTACTTGGAGTTTGTAATGTGAATATTATCATTCAAATTGGAATTTGATTTAGCACACTATTTGTGGCCCCCACCTTCTCAAGTTCTCATTGGCCCTCCACTACATTTGTGTTTCATATGATCTTGTTGATGTGAATTTGTAACGCGGCCTAGTTTGATTTTAGAATAAATATGATCATATTAATATTTTTTTTTTAATTTTAGAAACAAGAACAGATAGTACTAGTCTGGTATCATCTTGATTTTTCTTAATAAAATAAAATACTTAATAGTATTTAATGCGATGTAAATTCAAAAAAATTGTGTAATAGGTAATATTAGGCTGGGCGGATCCGACCCAATCCGACGATCCAATCGGATTGGATCAGATTGGGCAAAGACAGTCGGTGAGGAAAATCAATTTAAGATCTGGCGTTCGGATCGTTAATCGGATCAGATCATAGTCGGATTGACGACGATCCGATCCGAACGTCGGATCGGCATTTAAAAATAGAAGCTTAGCCTTTCATAATTTGTGTCGACCCTTAGTGCTTTGTGTCGACCCATAGTGTCTTGTGTCGACCCTTGTAAACAACAGAAGCTTAGCCTTCATATATAAGTATGAAACACCAAATTAGAAAATATATATTAAAATTATAATATTAATAAATAATTTCTAATAAGTACTAACTATAATATGAAAAGAATTTAAAGCACCCATTGTCGATATCATCGATCACATTATTACTCGTTAAAACTAAATTGTGGTCCCGTGCGTACGAATGAATATGAGTCGTTGAGTCGGTTTTTTAACAATTGAATCTGACCAAGTGGTTTTCAATTTGGGTTTTCAAATTGTAAGTGGTTTTTAACAAAGTTGTGGCATATGCGCTTGTGTCATGCTTGTGAAAAATCTTTACAAATTCTGATGATGCAGAGTTTGTTGAAAGGTGCAAAAGCTTTCAAATTAGAGTTTTGTAAGCATTGTATTTTGAGAAAGAAGAAAAAAGTGAAATTCGGAACTGCTATCCATAATACAAAAAGTATTCTGGATTATGTTCACTCAGATGTATGGGGATCATCCAAAACAACATCATTGGTTCGTAATATTTGTTGATGACTTTTCAAGGAGAGTTTGAGTGTATACCATGAAGTCAAAAGATGAAGTGTTTGAAATTTTCCTTAAGTGAAAAACTATGATTGAGAATCAAACAGGAATGAAGATCAAAGTACTCAGAACAGACAATGGAGGAGAGTATAAAAGCGATCCCTTCCTCGAGTTTTGTCAGAAGAATGAAATTGTTTGACACTTCACAGTTAGAGAAACACTGCAACAAAATGGTGTTTCAGAACGTATGAACCAGACATTAGTAGAAAAAGTTTGGTGTATGTTGTCTAATGATGGGTTGAAAGACATTTTTGGGCCGAAGCTTTGACATATGCACGCATCTTATCAATCGATTACTATCATCAGCTCTTGGTGGAAAAACACCATCGAAGGTATGGTCTTGAAAATCTGTTAATGATTATAATTTCTTAGATATATTTAGTTCTACTGCATATTACCATGTTAAGGAATCAAAGTTTGATCCAAGAGCAAAGAAGACTCTGTTTATGGAAATCACCTTTAGACTAAAAGGATTCCGCCTTTGGTATCCAATAACGAAAAATGTGATATTTAGCAGAGATATTAGTTTTGATGAATCTTCTATGATAAATGCTGATGTTCAGGAAGTGAAAAATACTTCGGAGCAGGTGGAGTTTGAAAAAATGTTATTTGATCAAACTCAAGAAAAAGTAGTTTCTTATAACGTTCCAGAAGTTGAAGAGAAACCAGATGAAGTTGAGTCTTCAATCCAATAAACTCAACAATCAGATCCAATTGCAACAAGGAGGGAGAGAAGAGAGATTCAAAGACCTGCTCGATTTATTGACATGGTGACTTATGCACTTCCAGTAGTAGAAATACAGTCACTTATGAAAAATAAAACATGGATGTTATTACAACTTCCAAAACGTAAAAAAGTCGTTAGCTGCAAGAAACCCCTCCATTGCTTTTCCTTGATTCTGCACTTTTAACACAAACAATAAAGACTAGTTAGTGCAAAAGGATCAGCTTAGTAGATCATACTTCTCCCGAGTAAGCTAAGCATTACAGGCTTATCGCTTCTGGTAATTTCTCATCTCACTTAGCCTTGAATTTGAAAACTCACTTAGGCTTGTTTTCTTTACGATGGAGTTTTCGTATTTTGGTTCGGATTTCCTCGTGCATTGATTAGTTTTCCCCGTCTC
This sequence comes from Begonia fuchsioides, assembly GCA_003255005.1. Classification (NCBI taxonomy): domain Eukaryota; kingdom Viridiplantae; phylum Streptophyta; class Magnoliopsida; order Cucurbitales; family Begoniaceae; genus Begonia; species Begonia fuchsioides. Next base: position 278 of record QAOC01036040.1, on the reverse strand, counting down.
ATGTTCATAACTAATAATAAGATGGACACAAACAAACCCTGATAATATTGATTCTTGAAACGATGGTAGGAAGAAATCCAGGGGAGCATCAACTCACCATGTCAACACCCAGACGATGAACAATCTCGAAGCTCCTGTTCCGAGGGGAGATCGTGACTTGAGATACGCAATTCCTGCTTTTTAAACAAGTTTTGGATAGAGAAAAAGTCCACACAACAACCAATCAATGCCTCAGAAACCACACACTTGGAAGATATTTTATTTGTTCTTTAAGAATT
>QAOC01036032.1:1951-11970 GCA_003255005.1 Begonia fuchsioides | reverse complement strand
GTGGGCGAAAAGAGGTGCACTTTAAGGTCGGAGACTTGGTGTGGCTACATTTAAGGAAGGAAAGATTCCCGAATCAACGGGGCTCCAAGTTAGCCCCTAGAGCCGATGGACCGTTTAAAATTCTAGAGAAAGTTAACCCCAACGCATACAAACTCGAACTTCCCAGAGAGTATGGAGTTTTGGCCACGTTCAATGTTCAAGAATTAACTCCGTACATCCAAGAAGACCGAGATGAAGACGAGCCACCAATGGATTTGAGGTCAAATCCTAAAGTACCCCGGGAGGATGACATGCTACGGGATGACACTATCCGATCCATCCCTCAAGGAGCTATCACCCGAGATCGCGCTTTGGGAATTTTCTAACAAATTTCTTCTTTTTGCAGGAGAAGAATTATCTAACTTCAAGATACCACCGCCTTTGGAACATGACATACAAAAAGCATTTCATTCAATTACTTGGAAGGACGATAATAACAGTTCGGGAAACACCTCACCAACTCACATCAAAACCATGATGGAACCCGAGGAACCTCATCCAAGAGATTAATACTACAAGGGGCAAGGAATAAAGGAGAAGCAACGTGGAATTGCTTTTGTTTCATTGGTTTCTAATTTTCATTTTCGGACTACAACAATCTCACGTGGAATTGCATGGCATGCATGAGGAGTTAATCACTCTCAATCACCGATTTTGGGAGGGCATTTTGGTCACAATTTTGCAACCATAATCAGCTATGGAGGAGCTTGGACGTGGAGGCTTTTGATTGGTCCATTTCATATAAATTTGGATCACCATCTTGGCAACCCTCGGCCACCCGATTCCATTGTGTTTCTTCGATTCAATTTTGTGTTTGTTCGTATTTTCTTTATTTAATCTCTCGTACCAGCCATGTAATTTTTCAGATTTGAATTGAATAAGAGATTAATTTCTTTTTCAATTGGAGTTTCTTCCTTTGGTGTTTTCGAACATCCAAAGATTCGGTCTCCGATTCACCTTGAATCGGCCACCGAAAGACAATCCGGAGTTGATCGAATTTCCAAGCTAATTCGATTAATCCTTGCCTCAATTTTCCAGCCTTCTTCAAGGATTTCAAGAGAAGTTGAGGGTCATTCAGCTCATCATCCATCCCTTGTTGATTTTACAATCAAATATCCATCAAAACCCCAATCCGTTCCCTAACCAAGTCACCTCCCTATCCGAATTCATATCTACCAATCCCTCCATCCAATTCCTCTCAATTTTGGAATAATTATCCCACATTCATCCCTCAAGAATTCTTCAAAAATCCAGATAAAAAATCACTCTCAATCACGAGATTTGATCCCGTTTGAGCCACCAATCAGCATCCCGGAAATCCCGGAGTCACCTACCTTACCAATTCCATAACTCCAGATTCCACCTTCCATTACCTCTAAATTTTGGAGGAGGTCATTCTCATTCATGCCCAAAGATCTCATCAAAATTTCAGATCGAAACTCGCTCTCAAACGAGAGATCTGATTCGAACATTCTCCTATCAATTTTTCCAAAAATTCTGGGATTCTCTTGGATTTTCACCTCTCTCGGCTTGGCCCATCTTCACACTTAACCGAAAGCGTGTCATTCAGGGTTTTAGTTTTAAGGTTCTAAGGTTTAGAATTTCAGGGTTCTAAGGTTTAGGGTTTAGGGTTCAGGGCTCTGTGAGCTAAGAGTACCAAGATTCAGGGTTCAGGTTTTAGGGTTCAAGGGTTTTAGGTTTCTAGGGTTCCGTGGTTAGAGTTCAGGGTTCAAGGTTAGTGGTTCCATGGTTTAAGGTTTAGGGTTCAAGGGCTCTAGGGTTGCAAGTTTAAGGCTTCCAGAGTTCATTATTAAGGTCTTAGGGCATGGGGTTTCAGGGTCAGGGTTTATGATTTAATGTTTTGTGGTTCAAGGGTTTAAGGGTTTAAAGTTCAGGGTTAAGGGTTGTAGGGTTTAAGGTTTTAGGGTTCTAGGATTCCAGGGTTCAATGTTCAGGGTTCATGGTTCCAAGGTTAAGTTTTAGGGTTTAGGGTTCTAGGGTTTAAGGTTCTAGGGTACCAAGATTTCAATTTTCAGGGTTCAAGGTCTTCGGGTTCGAGGGTTGTAGGGTTCTAGGAGTTAACAGTTTCAAGATTCAGGGTTCAAGGTTTAGGGTTCAAGTGTTCTAGGGTTCTAGGGTTCCAAGTTCTAGGGTTTCATGGTTCAGTGGTTCAGAGTTCAGGGTTCAAAGTTAGTGGTTCTAAGGTTTAGGGTTTAGGGTTCAAGGGTTCTAGGTTTTCAAAGTTTCATGGTTATAGGGTTCAGGTTAACGATTATAAGGTTCCAAGGTTCAAGATTTAGGGTTTAGGGTAGTTTTAGGGTTTAGGTTAATGTTCCAAGGGTCAAGGGTTTTAAGGTTCAAGGTTAGTTTTCTAGGATTGAGGGTTTTAGGGTTCTAGGATTTCACAGTTTAATGTTTAGTGTTCAGGGTTCATGTTACCAAGGTTAAGAGTTTATGGTTTAGGGTTCTCGGGTTGAAGGTTTTCAAGTTCCATGTTTAGGGTTCTAGGGTTAACAATTTTCTATGATTTCAGGATTTTAGGTTTATGGTTTAGGGGTTAAAAGTTCCGAGATTCAGTGTTCAGANGGGGGGGGGGTGAATTAGGTTAACTAAACTTTTCGTAAGTTCAAGGATTTAACAATTATCTCTTCTTGATTTAGTTATCAATTCAATATGCAAGCACAATCATCAATTATAAAAGTTGAGAGAGAGAGAGATATTAACAACGGTTTGGTAACGCGGTTCGGCCAACCTTGCCTACGTCCGTGTTTCAAGGTACCTCCTTGAAGATCTTTCCCGCTCAAACCTTGAGCTTCACTACGATTGACTTACGGGTGTCAATCAAACCTTTGACTCTTTTCTTGAAGGAGCGTCACCCCTTTTACAATGATCGTTCAAAAAGAACTAATACAATTTGTACGGTTATAAAAACCGACTCACTCAATCTCAAGAATGATATATAAGTTTAGTAGTAGGATTTGAGAGAGTAAAAAGGTCTGGGAAGAATTTGGCAGCACTTCGGCGTAGTTTTCTCTCGTCAAAATCTTTTTCTCAAAATGTAATATCAGTGTACAAACTAAGTGTTTTTACGCTATCTAATGCTTCAACTAGAAATTTGTTTGAAGTCATACATACTGAATTATGAGTAAGAAAAGAAAGCTAATTAGAGTATGACACGTGTCACTATAGGATTAATACCAAATCATGATTAAGAAATAATTAGTAAAAATTATGGGATCATTAAGGTTTACTAATCATGATTAATTAAGTTAACCCTGAGGATTAGCTTAGAACTAATGTCAATTAATTAGTTAAGCTAAACATGATTTAAATAATGATAATGAAGGTATTTTAGCAAATAATAGAGCAGATTATGGTAAAATGGTAAAAGTAAATAGATAAATTTGGCAAAATAGTAATTTCACCCCATGAACAATCTAGAAATATTGGAGGATGGCTGATGATCAGCCATTTTCGTGCTGAAGAGAGAGAAAAGGTGAAAGAGAGGGAGGATTTGACAGAAAAGAGTTTAGAGAGAGAAAGTGAAAGTTGAAAGGGGAGAAGCTGAAATTGGCCTCCAATCCTTTGAGGAGAAGTGTTCCTCTCATCAAGAAGAGTCTATTGAGCTAAAAATCAAGAGGTATGACCTTATTTTTACGTGGTTTAGAGTTATTAAGATTATTCACATGATTACATTAAGGATAAGTGAGAATTATAGGATTATCAATGACTTTGCAAGTTGGTTATGAGTGATACACGAAAATTAAAAGTTTTGATCCATGGTTCTGTTTACTGGTTAACCAATCATGTTGGAATATCATATATATTTTTATGAATGATGGAAATCTGGAATTGGTAGAAGTTGTGTATATTTTATCAAAGTTGCCATAAAAGTATCAATTCTGTACAAATTAAGATTTCGTATCTGAAGCCAATGATGGACTAATCTCATGCCTTAGATGTTTTAGCACATTAAAGTAGACACTTTGAGTGACATATAGGCTTTGGAATCATAGCATTTCATGGTGTATATAAAAAGTTATGATATTTTGAAGTTATCACAAAACAAGATTTTGATTCCGAAAATTGTGAATGATATTAGGTTATTGAGATGAAAGTGATTCACAAGAGTACCTACTACTAGAAAGACTAGCTAAGGATAGACAAGGTAAGTAGTATTGTGTGTGTTGTGCCCTTAATTGGGTCTACATCATAGAATAATAGGACTTTGCTGTTGTTTAATGCTTTACATGTTGAGATGAGATGCACGTATAAAATGATGTACAAAAGCATAATTTGGTTTATGATATGATGGATTGTTGTGTTTAATGTTATGAATATTACTTAATTTCTTGAGACGTTCATACCACGAACATCTCATGCATCATGTTTTCTACAAAGTTACGAACTATTTACATGCATGAGATTTCGTATGAAAGATAATATGAAATGGTTGTTTCGGGTTGAGCTTGAAACACAACGAAAGAAAAGATAAAATAAAGAAAGAGAAAGTTACGTAAATATCATTGGGAAGGGGTTTGAGTTGGCGGTCCCCTTAGGTGGACTCAAATTTGTGGTCTCTCGTTCCTTACCAGGAAGCCCAATGATAAGGAATGATAGAAATTAAAGGAATGAAAGACCCAGAATAAAACGAAAAGAAAAGTTTTACTTATGCATATCATGTACATGTTCATGCATATTTATACTACTTGCTGAGCCTTATGCTCATAGATAAGTTTTATGATGTAGGTGAGGAAGACGTACACTAAGAGGTGTACGAGATGGATCGCTTTGTTCATGGAGGTGGTCGATGTTGTTTGAGCGGATTTTGATCTGTGGGCAAGGATTTTGAAGAATCGTAAATAATGGTTAGGAGAAGAAGTTTTTAACTTTGTACATATAACTTGTAAATAGTTTAAGAAACGTAACATGTTGTAAATATGTTTTAAGTAACTTTAGTTTTCATGTATGCCTTAAATGATTTTTACAAGAAAATATCTTCCGCTGCAAGTAAAAAAAAAATGAAGAACATATTTCTAGCTAGGAAGGACGTTACAAATTTATGGTATCAGAGCCCAGGTCAAAATCGTTTCTGCAGACAGCTCGACAACACAACTACCACCATGAACGAGCTCTAATATTAGTAAGTTTTTCTTATTATAAGCTAATAAGTTTTTTCCTTATACATTATTGCTCGATGTAGGATAAGTAGAAAATGGTAAGAGGAAATCCTGAAAGAGATGAGGTTGTTAATCGGCTGTCAGATATCGTTGATCGCCAATTTCAACAATTGGAAAGATTAATGGCAACTGTACAGTCTGCAGTATAAGACAGTCAACTTCAATCCCACACAGAACATTAGATAATTATGTATATTATGGATTAAATATTGAAAGTATGATCAAATTAAGGATTAGCACCGTATGGCCTCCCTCGAGGCAGCTTTACTTAATTTCCCCTTCAATACTCAATTGGGTTACAACATATAAACCATGCATGTAAAAAAAATTTGTACTTTTATGAAAACATGATGCATGAACATGGTGACATACAATTTTAGCATACCCTAATGTAATGACAATAAATTTTAATACAATATATCAAAGAATTAATCAATAGGAAACATACACATAAATAATCCTAAAATGCATTGAGGTGGGTGTATTGTGTGTTACACTCGAAAAGTCCAATATCATGCATGAATTATAAAAGTCAGATTTTAACTATAACAATTCATATAAATCCTCAAGAACTACTCTTTGTAATGTAGACCCATTTCTAGGTGAAAGACAAGAAATTTTGACTTACCTTAGGTCCCTAGTTAAACTTGATCACTTGATAGCTTAATTCCTTCCACTTGATTACTTTGTAACTCTAATACCATAAAATAAACTCAAATGAGAAATCTCGAAAATGCCCTGTTTTTGCAGCAACTTCAAACCTTTGTAAGTTGAGCTACACTAATTCATTTAAAGTGATTCTTGTGTCACACTCATCCTAATATGTCTACTTTAAATCATCGGTCGATCAACCTTAGAAAGTGTTGATTGCAATTTGGGCAGAACACATTTAAGTGTCAACCTCTAAATAATGTGTCGACCTATACTTCCTTTACGGGTCAACTGATCATCGCAAGTATCAACCAATCCTTCCAATAATCTAACATTCACTTTTCTATTTCACTCGCAACCTTGACCTGCACTTAACTAACTTCCAACAATCAACATATCCATAATTTGAAACGTCATTATTAACCAACTTTAAACAATCCAACATTAACTTCAATAAAATTTAATAACAAAACGTTTTGTACCCAAAACCACATAAGTAATAAATATTGATAAGTAATATAATGCTTGTACTTTCAGATCATTGCGTTGAGCTTCTTTAATTCTATCCAAGATAGTTGGCTTTACCATATAAGTAATGTCTCCATATTTTTAAAGCAAAAACCACTACAGGTAATTCTAGATCATGTGTATGGTAATTTTGTTCGTAACCCTTTAATTGTCTAGAAGCATAGATGATCACTTTTTCTTCTTGCATCAATACGCAGCCAAATCCACATTTAGAAGCATCACAATAGATACTAAACTTTCCATAAACGTTGTCAGAGCATTTGTCAAACCAAAAGACAACACAAGAAACTCTTAAGGTCCATATCAGGTTCTAAATGCAGTCTTAGGAACATCCCCCGCCTTGACTTTCAATTGATAATAGCCTAATCTCAAATAAATTTTTGAAAATACACATGCATCAAATAAATCATCGATTCTTGGTAGAGGGTACTTATTCTTTATCGTTAATTATTCAACTCTAGATAGTGGATGCACATTCTGAGAGATACATCCTTCTTCTTAAAAAACAAAACCGGTGCTCCCCATGGCGAGAATCTTGGTCGTATAAAACCCTTATTAAATAACTCTTGTAATTGTGCTTTTAATTCCTTTAACTCCATTGGAGCCATCCTATACGAGTTCTTTCACACTGGTTCTGCCCCAAGGTATACATCAATAACAAATTCAATCTCTCGATCCGGCGATAATAGTGGTAGATCTTCGAATAATACTTTTGGAAAATCTTGAATCACCAAGACACCCTCACATCCAGTTTTCAATAATTGCTAAACTCTAACAAATGATACGACATACATATAAGTAGCATTCCTCACTTCTTAAAAGAAATATTCTTCTGTGTCATGAGGTTGAAAACTGACTACTCTGGTATGATAGTTTATAGTTACAAAATGTCAAAACAACCAGTCCATCACCAAAATAACATCGTAGCATTTCATATCCATAACTAAAAAATCAGCATACAATTTTCTACCATTCACTTAAACAACACAATCCAACAACACATAATTAAAATGTAACTGCTCCATAGACGATAACATCACATCATAATAATGCTCAACTACCAATTGTGATTAATCCATCTTAACCATAATTGCAGACGATATAAAAGAATGAGTGCAGCAGAATCAATCAATACATAAGCAGGCACATTGTTAATCAAAATGGCACTAACATAACAGATGGCTGATCAACATCGTCAGGCCCAGTAAGTGCAAACACTCTTGGAGTTTCCTTGGCTTGATCTTTCTTCATCTGTGGACAATTCCTGACTATGTGACCAAATTCTTTACATTTATAACACCGTCCAGTACCAGCCACACATTCTCCAAAATATTTTTACCACATCTTGAACATTGATTAGATTGAAAAGACCCTTGGATATGCTTTCCCTTATCTGATTCATTTTTGTCTTCACAAGGCCTCTTCACGCCCTGTTGCCATTCTTTATTTTGTTAAGGGTAAACTGTTTTGAAAAATTTCCTTCGAGATTCTCTCTGCTTCTGGAATTTCACCTCAGCTTCCTCCTCTTCCAATGCCTTAGTCACCACATTAGAATATGTCACATTTTGCGTGCCCGATATCTTATCTCCTCGGTAGATTTCCACTTTCAGCCCTTGAATGAATTGATGCACTTTCAGTTCATCGGTAGCTACCAAGTGTGGAGCAAACCTAGACAATGCTTCAAAACATTAAATATATTCGGCTACGGTTCTCATTTGGCATAGTTTAGTAAACTCTACCATCTTGCTTGTGCGAATAGCATAATTAAAATACTTGTCATAGAATATACTCTTAAACTGCTCCAAACTTATCTCCTTTACATGACAGGTAGCTTTAACAATGTCCCACCAGAATCGTGCATAACTTTCCAACATAAATGCTGTACATGCCACTCTCTCCCCATCTTCTATTTTAGCGTAATTAAATATATCTTCCAGCTTCCTAATCCATTCTTTAGTGTGCATAGGATCTGACGATAGACCATCGTAACTTGATGGATGAAGGTGGCAAAACCTTTCATAACTCATTTTACTATGACTATTCCAACGATCACCTCCTTGTACCTCCCTTGCTCTATACTATTCTAAATATTCAAATTGGCAATCCATGATATCCACCAATGTTTCAATTACTTCATTAAACTTCCTTCAATTGGTCTATGTCCTTTTGGCATTTTTCTATTGGTTTAGGGTTAAGTGGGTGAAGTATCTCCGTGCAAATTCTTGAACCAACGGTCTACACAACTGATTTTCAAACCTGGAGGGCCCTGATACCATTCTGTAACGTCTTGTCTTTCTTTACACTTCTTTTTTTATAAACATTTTATTTTAACAAAAAAGTGTCAATTAATTCATTTATGTTAAAATACAGCAAAAACATTATTAAAAAGCAAACCCATTACAAAAACTTATTTTACAAATTTTTTTTTTATACCAAAACACATTCTTAAACTAGGTGCACAAAAAATCTTCTCTTCCTTAACTTTCTAACCAAAGCTTCACCATAACTCTCAAATATGGAGAAAATACAGATAGGGAGATAGAGCATTTTCATCTCTCAAAGATGGTTGAAGATGAAGTTTAGCTAGGGTTAAAATGAAAAGGTAAATTATGCAAGGTGGAGGTGGAAAGTAAGCACTATGTGTTTTCATTCTATTCCACCCCCTTATAAGCTACTCCTAAAAGTCACCAATCATCTTAATCTAACTTTAATAATACAAATTTGATTTATTTCAATTTTCCATAAAAATTTTGGCTCCTCCTTTAATTATCTCTGAAGATCGGTCGATCGGTCTTATAAAGTGTCAATTGCAATTCAAGCAGAACACATTAAATTGTCGACCTTTAAATGATGTGACGACCTATACTTCCTTAAGGGTCAACCGATCACCACAAGTGTCAACTAATCTGACCAATAATCTAACATTCACTTTTCTATTTCACTCGCAACCTTTACCTACACTTAACTAACTTCCAACAATCAACATATCCATAATTTGAAACATCATTATGAACCAGCTTTAAAAAATTCAATAGTAACTTCAATGAACTTTAATAACAAAATGTTTTGTACCCAAAACCACATAAGTAATATACATTGACATTTACTTATGACATGTTTCAAAAAGTGCAGGTGCTACAGTTTGGGGTTCAGGGTTCTAGTGTTTTAGGTTTCAGTATTCAAGGTTTAGGGTTCTATGGTTTTGGGTTTTGGAATTTGAGGGTTGTAGGGTTTAGGGTTTAGGGTTTAGGGTTTAGGGTTCAGGGTTCTAGGAATTAACGGTTCCTAGGTTTAGGGCTCAGGTTTTATGGTTCAAGTGTTCTTGGGTTTCAAGATTCCACGGTTCCAGGGTTTTAGGGTTCAGTTGTTTAGAGTTTAGAGTTCAGGGTTAGTGGTTTCAAGGTTTAGGGTTCAGGTTTTAAGGGTTCTAGAGTTCCAAGGCGAATGGTTCCAGTGTTTAGGTAAACGGTTCTAGTTTTCCAAGGTTAAAGATTTAGGGTTTAGGGTTCTAGGGTTCATGGTTTAGGGTTTAATGTTCCAGGGTTCCAAGTTTTTTAGGTTCAGGATTCGTGGTTAGTTTTTCTATTGTTTAGGGTTTTAGGGTCTAGGATTCCACAGTTT
>QAOC01036002.1:39267-67494 GCA_003255005.1 Begonia fuchsioides | reverse complement strand
AATTTATTTAACACTGGATCAAGAAAAACAAAAAAAACAACTCGAAACGCAAGAATTCAAAAAAAAAAGAAGAAGAGTGAAATAGAGAGAATGATTGTTAAATATTTGTTTGATTTAGTCAAATAAAAATAGTTTAAACGGAGTCAATTAGTATCTTGGTCTTTAGCTAGAAGTTGCAGTTTTTTAGTGATTAGTTAACGTGATATTTGTTAGCCTATTCTTAGCTATTTCAGTTTGTGTACAACTCTATAAGAGCTCTTTTATGTTATCAATAATAAAACTAATTTCTTTTCTAGCTTTCTTTTACTTATATACACAATTACTTCGTTCAGTGATATCAGAGCTTGAAAATTGCATATAATAGCAGCAGTTAACATTCAATGACTTCCTCAGACAACTTCGTACAACCAGCTATTCCGCGCTTCGATGGTCACTATGATTATTGGAGCATGCTCATGGAGAACTTCTTGAGGTCCAAGGAGTATTGGAATGTTGTTGAATCTGGAGTAGCAGAACCAGCAACAGGAGCTACAGAAGCTCAGAAAACAGAATTTGAAGTCTTAAAATTGAAAGATCTTAAGGCTAAAAATTATCTGTTTCAAGTTATCGATCGTTCCATTTTGGAGACTATTCTTTGCAAAGAAACCTCCAAGCAAATTTGGGACTCCATGAAGAAGAAGTATCATGGCAATGTGAAGGCAAAAAGGGTACAACTCCAAGAACTCCGAACTGAATTTGAGAATTTACGTATGAAGTCAGGAGAGGCAATTGCAGATTACTTTTCAAGAACTATGGCAATTGCAAGCAAGATGAGAATCCATGGAGAGCAAATGCAGGATGTCACCATTGTTGAGAAAATTCTTCGATCAATGACACCGAAATTTAATTTTGTTGTCTGCTCTATCGAAGAATCGAAGGATATTGATGAACTCTCCATTGATGAATTGCAAAGTTCTTTGTTAGTTCGTGAGCAGAAAATCATCCAGCAGGACAAAGAAGAGCACGCGCTGAAAGCAACCACAGATAATCCTTCTAAAACAAGTAGAGATCGACGCAGAGGCCGAGGTCGGAGTAGGGTTAGAGGAAGCTATAGTCGAGGTAATCAACAGTACCATCAACAAAATGATAATCAGATTCAAGGAAGAGGAAGGGAACGTGGAGGACATGACTCAACAACTCAGAAACCAAAGTCAGTAGACAAAACAAATGTTGAGTGTTATCGCTGCCATAGGTATGGTCATTACCAATCAGAATGTCGGACAAATTTAAATAGACAGAGTGCAGAAGTATCTAACTTTGCAGAGAAGGAAGAAGAAGTTTCTCTCTTGATGGTGTGTTATGCAAGTGAAGAAACTCGACAAAATCTGTGGTATTTGGACACCGGGTGTAGCAACCACATGTGCGGAGACAAGAAAGCATTTTCTGAATTGGATGAAAGCTTCTGCAATACCGTCAAGTTTGGTGATAACTCTGTTGTATCTGTCATTGGAAAAGGCAATGTCACTTTACATGACAAAGACACTCTTTCCACACAATTTCTAATGTGTTTTATGTTCCAGATTTAAAGACCAATTTACTTAGTATTGGTCAACTACAGGAAAAAGGTTATGAGATATCCATTAAAAATGGATTATGTCGAATTGAAGATTCAAAGCTAGGTTTGATTGCTCAAGTTAGCATGACAGCAGATCGTATGTTTCCACTTCAGTTGCAGAGTTCGAGTTCTTCATGCTTCTCGGCCAATGTAACAGATACATCGTGGTTATGGCATTTTCGTTATGGCCACTTGAGCTTTGGTGGCTTAAGCACTTTGCAACGGAAGAATATGGTCAGTGGTCTCCCTCAAGTTACAGCTCCTTCTCAAATATGTGAGGAATGTGCAGTTGGCAAGCAGCAACGTAATCAATTTCCTAAGGGAAAATCATGGAGAGCCAAAAATGTGTTGGAGCTGCTGCATTCTGATCTTTGCGGCCCAACTAATCCATCTTCAAATGGAGGTAAAAGATACATGATTACCTTCATTGATGATTTTAGTCGGAAGACATGAGTCTATTTTTTACAGGCCAAATCTGATGTTTTTGAAGTTTTCAAAAGCTTTAAAATTATGGTGGAGAAAGAAGCAGGAAGTCAAATCAAAGTACTTTGCACAGATCGAGGCGGAGAATACAATTCACAAGAATTTGCAGATTTTTGTGAAAGCAATGACATTAAAAGGCAACTGACAACAACCTATACGCCCCAACAAAACGGTGTCTGTGAGCGCAAAAAATCGCACTATAATGAATATGGTGCGCAGTCTCTTAACAAGAAGCAGTGTTCCAAAAGCTTTCTGGCATGAAGCTGTTAACTAGAGCATTCATATTTTGAATCGAAGTCCTACATTATCTGTTCAAAATATGACACCAGAGGAAGCATAGAGCGGTCGAAAGCCTAATGTTGATCATTTCAGAATTTTCGGGTGCATTTGTTATGCCTGTATTCCAGATCAAACAAGAACAAAACTTGATGAGAAAGGTGAGCAATGCATTTTCCTTGGTGTTAGCGATTGTTCCAAAGCTTACAAACTATATAATCCTATCACCAAGAAAATTGTCATTAATCGAGACGTAATATTCGACGAAGAAAATTTCTGGATATTAAGTGAATCTGGTTCTCAATGACAAATTCTAGCAGACTTTGATGAGCAAGATAAAGCTGAAAATCAACATAATACTGTGGTGCTGCAGCAACCAATCACTGCTCAAGATGAACAAGTGGTGACTCAAGTCTCACCGGTAGTTGCAAGAGAACCGAGAAGCAGAAAAAGACCAATATGGATGGATGATTATGAAGTAACGTGAATTGGTCAATTTGAGGATCCAAATGTTAATTTTGCTCTTTTTGCAGATTGTGATCATGTAACCTTTGAAGAAGCAGTAAAGCAATCAAAATAGAGAAAACCTATGGATGAAGAACTTGCAGCTATTGAAAGAAATAACACATGGAAGCTGACTGAGCTTCTGAAAGGTCAGAAAACAATCGATGTCAAGTGGATTTTTAAGACCAAGTTGAAAGAAAATGGTGAGGTAGACAAGTATAAAGCTCGCTTGGTGGCAAAAGGTTACAAGCAAGAATTCGGTGTAGTTTATGAAGAAGTGTTCGCTCCAGTAGCAAGACATGATACAATTAGATTATTGATTGCATTGGCAGCACAAAATTCATGGCGCATTTTCCAGTTGGATGTCAAGTCGGCCTTCTTGCACGGAGACTTGAAAGAACAGGTATTTGTCGAACAACCTCCTGGTTATGTTAAAGTTGGAGATGAATTTAAAGTGTATCAGCTAAAAAAGGTTTTATACGAACTTAAACAAGCCTCACGATCTTGGTATAGTCGCATTGAAGCTTATTTTTTGAAGGAAGGTTTTTCTAAATGCCCATATGAGCATACTCTGTTTGTTAAAGTTGAAGGAGAAAAGATTCTTGTTGTGTTTTTATATGTAGATGACTTGATTTATACTGGAAATGATGCTGCAATGTTTGAAAAATTTAAGCAATCCATGATGCTTGAATTTGATATGTCTGATCTTGGAATGATGCACTATTTTCTTGGCATTGAAGTGGTGCAATCTGCTGCTGGTATTTTTATTACTCAAAGAAAGTATGCTCGAGAAATCCTTGACAGGTTTGGAATGAAGAACTGTAATCTTGCCGAAACTCCAACTGAAGTTGGTCTTCAACTTGTGAAATATCCAGAAGAAGGGCGGAAAGTGGACAGTAGAGTGTTCAAACAAATCGTGGGAAGTCTGATGTATTTGACTACTACTAGACATGATATAATGTATTATGTCAGCCTTGTTAGTAGGTATATGCAGGGGTGGGCATCAAATCGAATCGGATCGGATTGTTGTCGATCCAATCCGATCCGACAAACGTCAGATTGTAGATTGTAATCCGATCGGATCGGCGCAAATCTGTAATTCGATCCGATCCGATCCGACGCTCAACCCAACGTTATCGGATCGGTTCGGATCTGCCCGATTCATTTTTCAGAGAAGTTCTGGGGTCGACACATGTAAGCTGGGGTCGACACAATGTGCAGGGTCGACACAAAGTACTAAGGGTCGACACAAATTATGAAAGGTTAAGCTTCTGTTTTGAACAAAGGTTGACACAAGACATATAAGTGGGTTGACACAAGACACTATGTATCAACACAAAGCACTAAGGGTCGACACAAATTATGAAAGGCTAAGCTTCTGTTGTTTACAAGGGTCGACACAAGACACTATGGGTCGACACAAGACACTATGGGTCGACACAAAGCACTAAGGGTCGACACAAATTATGAAAGGCTAAGCTTCTATATTTAAATGCCGATCCGACGTTCGGATCAGATCAGATCGTCGTCAATCCGACTATGATCCGATCCGATTAACGATCAGAACGTCGAATCTTAAATATATTTTCCCCACCGACTACATTTGCCAGATCCGATCCGATCCGATCCAATCCGATTGGATCGTCGGATTGGATCGGATCCGCCCAATCCTAGGTATATGGAATGCCCAAAGGAGATTCATCTTGCAGCTGCCAAACGAATTCTTCGTTACGTGCAGGGAACAATTGATTGCGGAGTGTTTTACAAGAGAGGAAACAAATCAGATTTGTTGGGTTTTACTGATAGTGATTATGCCTGAGACAAAGATGACAGAAAAAGTACTTCAGGCTATGTGTTTATATTAGGTTCTGGAGCTGTTGCTTGGTCTTCTAAAAAACAATCTATTGTCACTTTATCAACAACTGAGGCAGAATTTGTAGCTGCTACAGCTTGTGCGTGTCAAGCTATATGGTTCAGAAAGATACTTGAGGAGCTGCAGTTCAAGCAAAGAGGACCAACTGCAATTTATTGTGACAACACAGCAATGATCAAACTTTCCAAAAATCCTGTGTTTCATGGCAGGAGCAAACACCATAGATCTCAGGTTTCACTTCTTAAGGGATCTCACAAAAGATGAAGTCATTGAAGTTCTCTACTGTAAGAGTGAGAATCAAATTGCTGATATAATGACAAAGCCCTTGAAATTATGCACATTCCAGAAACTCAGGAAGTTGCTTGGTGTTTGTAACTATTACAATTAAACTTAAAAGCATTCAGTTTAAGGGAGTGATTGTTAGATATTTGTTTGATTTAGTCAAATAAAAGTAGTTTAAACGGAGTCAATTAGTATCCTAGTCTTTAGCTAGAAGTTGCAGTTTTTTTAGTGGTCAGTTAACGTGATATTTGTTAGCCTATTTCTTAGCTATTTCAATTTGTGTACAACTCTATAAGAGCTCCTTTATGTTGATCAATAATAAAACTAATTTCCTTTCTAGCTTTCTTTTATTGATATACACAATTACTTTCTTCAGAGAAAAGGAAAATTAGTCGTACCAGAATAATGACAGTATCGGGAGCCATGAAAGAGAGAGCAGAAGCAGAAAAAGGCGTCCAAAACAAGCAATCGACGGTGACTTGGAACATGTGAAAACTTGTAGCGCAAGCTACGAAGCAGCACGAGGAGATGAAGCTGACATTGGAGAGCGATGAAGTTGTCGCGGAGACCGGCCGCCCGCATTTCTGAATGCCACTGTGCTCGACGGCCGTCTATAGGGAACGTGCAAAACGTCGTAGTTTGAAAGTGACTCTTTTAGTACATTGTTATTACTTTATTTTGTATTAGAAAATAAACGTGACACATTAATTACACGTCTTAATAATTGAATGACACTTGACTAACACGAGATTAGGGTGCACGTAATACCTTATTTTGAGCTATGTTCTTGGTAGGAGTGGACAAAGTGAATCGGAATTTCAAACTGGACTAAAACTACTAATTTTAATTCGATCTTAGTTTCAATTTTTAAAAAATCATGATTCATCGGCCGATTCTAGTCTTTATAAGTAAAAAAACTGTGAAACCAGATGTAGGAGCGTGAGTCAATAAAATTTTAAAATCGAGCAAAACTCAACCTAAACTCTAATAAAATCTGATATAAATCCTAAAATTAATTATAAAAACACTTAATTGCTTAAAATTTGATCCAAATATAATTATATATATATATATAATATTATATTATATTATATTTTAAATTTTTTTAAATATAAAATAAAATTGAATTAAAACTGAAAGAACAATATCCATTAATCATAATTATAGCATTATCCAAAAATTTAAAAAAAATATCGAGCATTATGGCAAAAAATATTAGATGCAAGATCGAACATTATATTTTGATTTTTCCTTCAATATATCATTCATTTACTAGTATAATTATTAGTTATATAGGGTCATAATTATTCAAATAATTAATAAATTATCGCAGACCTAAAGAATTGAATCCAATCTTCGATTCAATCTAATTAAAGCTAAATCTCAAATCTTGCGAACTGCAATTGGTCAACTAATAATTTTTCAAATGGTCTTCTCGTACTACATCTAACCAAAGTCGGTAGAAACAGATCGGATTGCCAGGCAACTAGTGGTGGCAATCGAGCCGGCTCGAGCCGGGGACAGCCGGCTCGTCGAGTCTGCCGAGCCAAACGAGATGAGCATGTCAAGCCTAAACGAGCGAGCCGATCCGAGCCAGTCGAGCCTAAACGAGCCGAGTGAAATGGCCCAACATAGAAATTTTGTTTTCGTATATTGAAATTTTATAACTTTTTTCGTATTATGTAATTCTAAATTTTGATGAACAATTTATGTCTATTGTTTCTTCAATCCAAAAAAAAATTTGCCTGATAACGTTTGTATGTATCGCCTCCATTATGCCAAAGAAACACAAAAACAATAGCATTGAATCAATATCTCAAAGAAACTCGAAAACAATAGCATTCAACATATATATCATCTAATTTGAAATCAATTCGTAAAAGAGTTAACAATTAATAATCATGCATTGTACGAATCAAAATATACACACCAAAACCATTCATTGTGTCAAATAAAAAGTAAAATAGGTTGTAGGAGGTTGTAAGAGATCATGTGATGGACAAGACGAAGTCGTGACGTGACGTTCAAGTCATTGACTTTTGGTTTAGGGGGAAGGAGAGTGTCGGGATTTTTCACAACGAAGCGGAGAAAATGAGTGTACTCACTCGTTTCGACACAAAGAGGCTCGGTGAAAGGCTCGTAGTAGTGAGATGCTCTGTTGTTGCCTATGCAGTTCAACATCTTGTTGAGCTTACGAGACGTGATAGTTATGCGTTCTCCGTACACATAACTAGACACTTGTAAATGGTTTGGTGAAAACAAAAAATTGGCATAAAACATGCGAATTGGGGTTTCGTAATACGTTCCCCAAAATTGAAACAGCTCAGACAAACCAACACGATTGAATAACTCATGAATCTGTAGGTTATAGATGGAATTTGGTTGGAAAACACGACTTGGAATAATGGACTTGCATTGGAAATCAGATAAAATTTTTTGTTAACATTCTAAATCAAGGTACAAATTAGAATCGAACAAGGGCCCTACAACAGGTTCCTCCGGAATCGAAACAGATGTAACCTTGGATTTTTTGGACAATTTGCACTTTTTGTACGCGATGTTGATGTCATTTCAAACGGGTTGAATACGTAAAATGGAGGAGGAGAAGTGATAGTTACCTCTACCCTTGACGATTCGGCACAGACGAGGAGGAAAATATGAAGAAATTAGAGTGGGGCGTCGGAAGTCGTTGAAAACCGTCAGAAAAATGTGATTTTAGGGCACCAGTTTGAGATTTAATGGGGTCTGCGGTCGACACGTAGTGCCAATGCGGTCGACACCTTGAAATGGCGGTCCACAATGGTCGACATCATGAAAAGCTCTGGATTAATCTGCGGTCGACACCTTCTGACATGCCTCGGGTTGCACCATCCATCACCGACCCGAGAGAGGCTATCACTCGAGCTCGGGCTCGGGTATTTTCTAACAAGTTTGTTCCTTTAGCAGGGGAGACAATACAAGGACTCAATATATTGGAGCCTACCTTGGAGGACAAAGAAAATCCAAATCCATTCAATTTTGATGTCAAGACACAACCCAAGTAGTCCATGAAAGAGGAAGCATGTTCCAACACTTAGCTTTAGATTTAATTTTTGCAAACAAACTTTTTATTTATATTTAAACTTTTGTGCATGGCCATGTTAGGCCCATTTAGGCGCCAACTTGGCTGTCTTTTGTTGGAGAAGGGACCACATGCTAGTTGTCAAAGCAGTCAAGCATGGAGACCACATTTTGGATTCGGCTCAGTTGGACCTCCGAAGTTGTTTGGGTCTTTTTGAAGATCTTCTTGGCCTTAAATCAAAATTACGTCTTCTGAAGAAATGTAGTTATTTTCTCAAGCTTTCCAAAGAGGGATGGAACGTTAAAATCAAACGCTGCTTGCCTAGCCAGCTACAGCAATTACCGAGAGCCCAGTGCAAGCAAGCTCTCCGCCTTGGACTTCTCAACTTCTTTGCCATCAATTCGGCCCAAGTCCAAATTGAAAAGTAAGCTAGGTTTTGCAGCCAAAGAAAATGAGAAATACAGCTGCTCACATGGCTGAAGCTATTCTTGGGAAGAAATCAAAGGCTTTACCATCTTTCCTTTTATGTAATGGGCTAAAGCGGGAAAGCTTGTGAGCCATCAAATTTGACACATTCTTACTTACCTTTGAGGGCTAGGATTTCGTGAATGGCTGGTTAAATCCCCCCTTTGCAGCTTGTAATCTCCAGATTTGAATTTAGAGGATTTTCTTTTCAAATTGTGAATCTCCCCCTTTAGAGTTTTTTCTTCTAAATACTCGGTATCCGGAATCCATATTCCGGCCACCGAGAGACAATCGGAGTTGGTCATCCTTCAGAGCTAGGACGACCTATCCTTACCACATTTCTCCAGCCATCTTCATGGTCTAAGGGTGAGAGTGTGGATCATCAGGACTAGGATCCATTTTTACATGAGGTGAAGTCTAATTTCCGTCGTTCTTTGTTTCCGATCAAACTCTATCCCACATTCATCCCATTGGCATATATCTGAAACTCTACGTGAGAATCTTCTCAATTTTGGAGGATCTCTATTACATTCATACATAAAAAAAACCTCAAAATTTCAGCCCCTAACTCATTCCCGTTTCTGATTTCCACTCGTCCAAAGTTTACCCTATTTTCTCGGTTATTCTGAGAAAATCCTAATTTCCTATCACCACATTCGGTTACTCATTCCCTCATATCTTTCATTTCATCAGTGAGGATCCCTTAAAATTTGGAGGATCATTTCATCCCTTATCCATATCCAATCCCTCCAAATTTCAGATCAAGAACCACTACCGTTTTCCAAGATATTGCCTCCACAACCTCATTTTGTATATGGCTGGCCTCAGCGCATTATTATTCTCGATTCCATATCTCTTGATTTACCCGTGAGAATCCTCTCTAACTTTGAGGACTTTATCTTCATCCATTTTTTTGCCTCTCCTCAAAATTTTAGCTCCAAAATTACTTGCAACCCCGAGATCTTTGTATTCTACTATGAACTCCCTTCCCTGATTTTTCGGGATCTTTCACCTTACCCGAGTTGATAATTTTTCCGCTTATTCCATTTCCATTTTGTGTCACCTTCATATCCGGTCAACACCATAAAACGCTCTGTATTAATTTGCAGTCGACACCTTAGTATGAGGTCGACATTATAAAATGCTGTGAAATGAGCTGCGGTCGACACCTTCAAAGCGGTCGACACCATGAAATGCTCTGGATTAATCTGCGGTTGACACCTTCATATGCGGTCGACACCATAATACGTTCTATATCGAGCTGCGGTCGACACCTTCAAACGCTCTGGAATGAGCTACGGTCGACACCTGAGTGTGCGATCGACACCATAAAACGCTTTGGATTGAGCTTCGGTCGACACTTTAGTATGTGGTCGACACCATAAAACGCTCTGGATTGATTTGCAGTCGACACCTTGTTATGCGGTCGACACCTTATTATGCGGTCGACACTTCAAACGTTCTAGCGAAGGTGTGGTCGGCACCTTCGTATATATGCGGTTGATACTGTATTCATCTGGTCGACACCATGTGGATTTGCGGTCGACACCATGTAGCTATGCGGTCGACACTTACTCTTATTTCAGGAAAATGACCTACCGAAAGAAGAATGAAAAGTTGCTTACATTAGCATTGTTGACATTTGCATCACTACACCTTAGATGCATCTCAACTAGGTTGTCACTCATCTAAGTGTCAATCATGTGCAAAATATCAAACGATTATAATTGAGAAATCACAAATGTACATGCGTACAGGAAATTAAAAAATTCTTGAACTCTTAATGTATAACGTCGCAGCTAGTCTCCAAATTCCAAGTTCTTGAATTCCTCTGCAAGTGCGTCCTTTCGTTGTTCGTCCCTTGTGACTTCGTCGCTCGAGTCCTTCATGCAAATGAGTTTTTCCACGAGCTCCGGTGCCAGACTTCCCTGTCGATCCTCGTACACGCGTCCACCTGCACTAAAAGCCGACTCTGAAGCTACAGTTGAGACAGACGGTGTTAGTAAATCTCATGTCATGTTCGAGAGCACGGGATACATGACTGTGTTGAATTTTCACCAACTCAATATGTCAAATGCCTCGTCTCGAGAAATTTGAACTCGAGACTCCAAATACACGTCGAGATCACTCTTATCGAAAGCATATGAATGCACATCGCTTTCTAGTTGGGCGTCAATGGCATCCATAGCATTTAGTGGTCTTTCGAAACTAGAATTACCGACGTCGATGCCACATCGGACGAAGTATGAGTTCGTGCACCGAAAAATATAATTTGGTAAGTACCAAACAAAGTAGCAAGGTCGCTATGCAATGTGTTTGGACTGCATACGGGGGCGAAACCTAGGTTCTCTAAAATTTTATCAAGCATCAACTTTGTGTCCTTAATTTTATATTTCGGATGCATAATACTAGCAAATGAAAAAATATAAGGTACTTGAATCCAATATTTATGAAATTTAAATTATATTGAAGTTACGATTTCATTAATTGCATCAATTTTTTTTATATCTTTCAAAAGTAGAAGTCAATCTTACGAATCACGAAAGCACAAGATACGTAGTCGGATAATAAATTCCAGAGCATTATTTGGTGGCTTCAAAAAATAGTTGCAAAAATTCGAAAAATAGATTAGCCATATCACAACTACAAATATCCAAAGTAAAATATTGTGTCTTTTGACTAATAAAATCACAAATGACGTTCCAATACGGTCTAACATTTTCTAACATTAGATATGTTGAGTTCCACTGAGTTGAAACATTGATTTTTAGTTTTCTAGGTTTGAGGTTAGCCGCTTTACAAAATTCTCGATACTTTTGTTGTCGGGCGTTTGACGAAGAAATAAAAAAAATTGCACATAATTGCATTAATATGCAGTGATACAAATTGCATGTCATCTTTAACAATCAAATTTAAAATATGGCAAACACACCGCATATGAAAAAGGTAAGACTAAGTACTATCGAAATGAAAATATTTTTTAAATTGATTAACACACATCATTAGCAGAAGCATTATCTAACATAATACTAAAAATTATATCTCTTATATTGTATTCTTGTAGAATACTAACAATGTATCGATAAATTGTGATACTACTATGAGGGTATTCACAACTCTGAAAACCTAAAATGCGTTTATTAAGTTGCTAATTCGCATCAATGAAATGCGAAGTCACAACAATATAGTCGAGTGCATTGGGTGCACTCCACAAATCAAAAGTAATACATATTGATATCGTGAGCGCATGCGAAAATAAAATAAGCAAGTCATTTTTCATTTTCTCGTACAATTTTATTATGTCGTCTCGCAATGTATTGCGAGGAATTCGCTTAAAACTTGGATTAATGTATTGTTGTATAAATATTACGGTTCCCTCGTGATCAAACATTGCGAGAAGTAACTCTCGTTATGCCACATATTTTGCAACACCTTCTCGCATTCTATCATGCGAATAAACAAAATTTTCGGTACCAATAGTGTTTAATTGCAATTGCATACGATCTTTCGTATGCAAGTGCTCGTGATATTTTTTGTAATGTCGATTCATTGTGCTAGTGGTGGATTCATAAGCATAATGTTTGGCACAATAATTGCATTGTGCTCTATTTTCTATTTTCGTTCCTACGTTCACTTCTACGATTTCAAAATGTTTCCATACTTCCGACGTTTTCGATTTCTTGGATCGAGGGACAGACATGGATGCTTGTGCAGATGTGTGTGTCAATCCGACGGAAAATGCCAGATTCATAGGTGCAACTTCTTGCACCTCATCGTCGGAAGACGGAAACGTTTCAATTTCTACGTATTTCGGCGGTGAATCCATAATAAGCAATGAAGTATTTTTAAAACAATTCTACTTTAATACTGTTCACCGATTTGTTGATGATTGTTAATGGAAGCGTAGAACGATCAACAGCTAAAAGACTTTTGAGCGCGATGAATTGAGAGCAATTTGCACAGAGAGTTTCAGGTAAAAAATTCTCGACTAACCCCTACAATTTATAAAATTCTCTCATAACAGCTACCCCCGGTCGACCTACAGTATTTTCAAGGTTGACCGAATGTTACCGTTGAATATAAAAATTTTAACCGTTATATTATACCGATCGACACTTTATCGTCTACCGGTCAACTCTTTGTTATCTGCGTCGACCCACAAAAATTATAATGTCGATTAAGTGTCAATCGCTGTTACACTAAGTGTCGACCTCACTCCAAGTATTTTGAGCCTACCGAGCTAGCTAGCGAGTTGACTTTCGAGCCAGATCGATTAGCTCGATGTTGCTGAGCCCACGAGTCAGCTCGAGCGAGCTTTGACACCTCTACCCGTAGCTATTCCTTTTCAATTCTAGTTTGTAAAAACTCCGATCCAGGTTTTTGGGTATCCAAAATCATCAAACCAAAGCTAAATAGAGGGTCAAAAAATTATTCCAATATGAGATAAAAGCTGACACATAATCAAACAAATCCCATTAGTAACAAAAATTGAGTCAAACCCCAATTCAATAATTAAAAATTCAACCCAAATACAACTTCGGAAAGCATCATATTTTACAATCCAGATCCAATCTCGGAACTGGACCAAAACAGCACAAACCCACCCTTAATGCTGGAATGTTAGAACATGGTGAGTATAATAAATATAATAATATTCATATCATAATAGGTAACACTTTATATTTATTTAAATTAAATAATTTGCATAGAAGAAGACAAGGACACTTACAAAAAAGACTACAAAAAGACTTGGAAGGAAACTAATAACTGAGACTAACCAAAACACATTTACATCTCAACGTGACAAAGAGACTCAACAGAAGGCACTATACAATGGAAGCCATTAACCAAGAAAAATGAAGAGACCCTCAAGAACTCTACACACCAAACCTTTCAATTGACATATTAGAACACGGGTTTAAATCTCGCTCTTATTTCCAGCTCATCAAATAAAAGAAATTACTTGCAGAGAAGCATCAAGCATGCCTTGCCGACCAACGAAAAAGAGCCATATGTACACTGCCATGGGGGAAACACTAAATCACAAAAAATGCGCAACACTTCTTGTTAACCTTGGTTGTGTTGACTTAACTATGGTGGCGATTAAGCTCCCTTGTATATACACTTTACTTTAGGGTGTTATCTATGCAACAGCAGGAATGCTTGAATTCTGGCTATCCCTGTTGAGACAATCAAATCCTTCTACTCTAACTGCAGCTGGGTTAAGCCCGTGTTTCATTCTCCCACAAGAACCTTTACGGGCTGAGGATGGGGACGAGTTAGCTGATGGGGAAGATATTGGCTTGATGGGAAATGAACAATGCTTTTCTTGTCCGAACAGGGAATCTTGGATCAATGGATTTGGAGCCCTGCTTGGAGGCGACCCACTATAAAAAGGGGGCGATGAAGCTACTTGAAGAGCAGAATGTTCCAACCCAATGCCTTCCTGTGGAGACCAACAAGCAATTGTTCAGATTTTAATGTGAACAATGCTTTTTTTTGTTTTTCATCCAAGCACCAAATCTGAACAAAATTAAATTCATCGAAAAAAAGAAAATTCAGAACTGACATCCATAAGAATGATATCAAGAAGCTCGGCTCCAGATTTTGAATCATATCCATCAGTCTGATGACTGTAATCAGGAAATAAAAACAAAAAATTAGAAATAAAACAACTAGATGAAATATCATCACTAAGAAGCACCACTGCCTTAATAAAATTACTTTGCATGCCATCTAACAGGCCGAAAAGAATGGTTAGCAAAAATTCCAACTCGCCGAGGCTTTGGGCAAACAACCAGATCCTTTGGATCACAAATAGTAGAAATGCCTCTGCCCTCTTCCCGGGTCAAAAAGGTGCTCTGCTGAAGACTGAGGCGATTCATTGCTAAAAAATTGGTTAAGTTTGACCTGAAGAAAGAAAAAAGAAAGAAAAACAAATTCAGATCTAGAATAATGGTTAATTTTCCAAGTCCAAAGTATCTTCCTACTTTTTTTCTATTCCAAGCTTACAAAT
This sequence comes from Begonia fuchsioides, assembly GCA_003255005.1. Lineage (NCBI taxonomy): Eukaryota > Viridiplantae > Streptophyta > Magnoliopsida > Cucurbitales > Begoniaceae > Begonia > Begonia fuchsioides. The sequence goes on along the minus strand of QAOC01036002.1, from coordinate 52,940 downwards.
CCCATTTCAAAAAAACCACGCCTAGAAAACAAAGATTTCATGCCTCGAGCACTTAGATCTGAAACCTCGTATTAAGGAAACGAAACAAAATTATGCAAAAATAACATCAGATCCGAGGCAAAACCTTCAGAAAAACAAACAAACAAACGAAGCTATCGTCGATTTCTTACTCCTACTATACCCGGACCAAAGAAAGATCAACTAACAAACACAAGATAATTCCCAAAGAAAAAAAATTACCTAAAATCAGACCAGATCTAGGCACAAGCAGCAAGCTAATTTAAGAAAATCAAAAAATTCTAGTAAAAGAACAGATCCTGATCTACACAACGAACGATCCAGCTCAAACACTTAGAACAACCGGAAATCACTTAAAAAGAGAGAGAAAGAGAGAAAGTACCTGAAAGAACCCTAGAGAGAGAATGGATGGAGTTGGAGCCACCAGAGAAGAAGCAGGCTGAACGAAGGATTCAGGCTTATATACCGGATAAGAAGCGAGCGCATGTGATGAGTGCAAAGCGACATCGTTTCAAGCGGTGTTAAATAAAGTCATATATTAAAATTTTAAAAATAAATACTAATACCTTTTTTAAAAAATATGTCTATTTATTTCTTTATTTATTTTTTACTTTTTTCCTATAAAAGTATATCACATAGTGCTTTATATTAAACAATTTTTACATTTAATGTGTTATTTATTTTCTTATTTATTTTAAAATGTAATTTTTTTATTAATTTAGAGTTAATTTCAATAGATATTCTAACTTTTAAGTGGTTTCACAAGACAAACACCGAATTTCGCAACATCGTGAAATATCGAGGCTCCAATTTCATCGCCGTTTAATTTTATATTTAGAAAAAAAGTTAAAAGTATAATTTTTCACAATATATGGGTCGTTTTGAGTAATTGAGTCAGATTTCGAATTAATTTTTAAAATTTATATTGTGCTTTATTTTATTTTGGATCGGGTTTTATACGTTTTAGTTATTTTTTTCACCGTTTGATTCTGGTTATAAAGTTTTTTACATCTAAAGAGCGACAACGATGAATCACATCTTTCTAAAATTAAATCCAGAACCAAACCAAAACTGACGATTTTAAGTTGAAATTGTAGTTCTGGCACTACCCGTCATATCTTTGATACAAGTATAGTTGAGTCGCCCGCACGGGCTTAGTTCAGTGATTAAGTTGTGGTAGATTTGGTACAAGGGCCACGGTTCGAAGCATGCGCCACCACAGTGTGGGAGTTTAATCCTCCAATGTTGAGGTTGCTCCTTGTGGTTTCAGGTACGTATCTCCCATCTCTGGGCTACTGAGTCACCGTGATTTAACCCCCTCACAAATTGTCGGGCCGAGGTGTGAGGGCCCTGGGGGCGAGGGTCTTCGCCTTTTGGTACAAGTATAGTTGAGTCGATTCATGTCTTTCCTCCCTTGTTTGATATTCAGTGAGGAAATCGAACCAAAATCGAACATGACAGTTTTTATATGGTTAGTTCGATCGAACGGCTAGATATCAGGGTGTATTTAGTTAAGATTTATTTGAATAAATCCTTTGTATTAAAAATAGTTTTTATATTCATTTTTTTATTAAATATTCATTTTTGGGTTTGTATTTGGTTTTATAATAAAATAAAATTAAAAATTAATCGGATCTAAAAATCTGAAAGAGTTGGATCTGTTTTGCCCAGTCTAGCGCTGAGTGTCGTATTATTCTGTTCGTAAGCCCTTTTTAATTATTTTTCTTGGAGTGGAAATCGGTTTTGTTTTAACCGAAAATCAAACCAAACTGAAATTTTAGGTTCAGTGCCGTCCATAAGAGATGAATATCTAATGGGGCACTGAATAAATAACTTGCCTAAAAACTAGGAGTGAACATGGGTCGGTTGGGTCGGGTTCTAAACTGGTCAGCCCGACCCGGATGAGTTTTGGATTAAAAGGAGAACCAAAAACCCGACTCAAACCGGAAAAAAAATTCTCGAACCAAACCAAACAATTTCGGGTTGGGTTGGGTTGGGTCGTTTGGTTCACATATAAAACTAAAAAAATATTACAAATGTAAATACATTGTAACTCTTGCAAAAAATTACAAGGTGTCGACCGCCTTTTGCAAGGTGTCGACCTCAAATACAAGGTGTCGACCGCAAATACAAGGTGTCGACCGTCTTTTGCAAGACATCAGGTTTTTCGGTTTGGTTTGAGTTTTAGAACAAAAACCGAAAACTAAACCGAACCAAAATAGCCACAACTGAACCCGACCTAAATCGTTTGGGTCGGTTCGAATTTTCGAGTTGGTTCAGGCTACCCACTCCTACTAAAAACAATGTCCAGGCTGGGAGGATCTGTCAACAAAAAACTGAAGAAACCGAACGATAAAAGTGAGGTTATCACCATATAGATCTTCGACCGAACTCTTCCGGCGAGATCGAAGTAAGAAGTTCATGATTATTATAAATTTATATATTCATTTTGTGACATATTATAATTTAAAATCTATGTTCAAGACATTATTCGCATTCATGAATTAATTTGCGTAGATATAATTATAAATTAATATTGTTATTACAAAAAAGGGGAATTAAGGGCAACCGTGCTCTTGTCGTCGCCGGTGGTTTTTTACTCTGGGATAGAGCCGAGCACCGGTCGCCAAGCCCTTCTCAGCAATCTATACCGGAACGTCGACGATATCGGCCGGAGAGAGCGCCGAATAATACACCCATTTACGTTCCCGGCAGAGTTTCCGGCAGCCGGGTGAAATCCTTCTTGTTGTACTCGTCTCCGGTTCAAAATATTTTCCTCTGCCGGCGGCGAAGAAACAAACAAATCCTTGAGTCTTTGCCGGACTCTTACCTCCTTTTCGCTTCGATCGCCATCTCCCACATCTCGATTTTCCGGCGATGTGCACCGATCGGGGCGGTTGAGGAGCATTCGGACAGTTCTCCGGAGACGTCTGTGGAGGTGGAAAACCGGACTCGTCGAAGGACTCCGGTATTGACTTGGGGCGACTGAATACTCCGTCGATGGAAGCTTGAATTCGGTTAAGATAACCATTGATTTCAAACTCAAAAACTTTATTTCAAAACCTCGATAATTTAGAAATGGATTGATGGTTAGAGAGAGAGAGCAAGCTGTGCCGGCGTAGAATGGTTCAGTTTTTGGCATATTCCCTTCTGCAGTCCGGAGCCGGCATCTGCCCAACCTTCAACTACATTTCAATGAAATTCAACACTTCAATAACTTCATAGCTAACCCTTTGAAACTTGGATCCCCCGGATCGATAATTCCACGAGAATCGATAATCAATTCTAGCCAATATAAAACCTGATAAACACGGAGTCCATCTATAATATTGTCTGTTTTGAATTGTCAGCTAAAATCTTGATGTCTCGAGTCATACACAAAATATGCTACACTCGATGAAGTGGGAAATCTCATTTATGAACCGTCTTCTAACTCCACTCGTGGGTGATGGAATTTTGGACAATTTTACGTATAACAAGGTGGTTTCGTCACAGAAAGTGTTCAAAAACGGCAAAGCCTTGAACTTGTAGATATTGGGCTTAAATTGTATAATTTGTCTATTTTAGCCAAGATATCATGCGACTTTGAATCTTGAACTCTACACAAAATTAGTATGTTCGATTACGTAGAGAAACTTATTTATAAACTATCTTCTATCTTAACTCTGAGTAATGTGATATTGGACACTCCTTATCTCACGAGGTGGATCATCACCGTTAGCGAGCAAAATACTTGGACACGTAGATCATTGGGTTTGAGTAATTGAACTAGGTCTAATGGCCAAGAAATAAAAGAGCCTCGTCCGATAAATTAAATAAAAAAAAAAGATTTGGGTCGATCTTGTGTAAGCTAATTAAATTAAGATAGATTTATAGGATACTAAAGTTTGTCGAAGTTCGGACCTAAATTACATAGATTGGACCAAACCCATGATGCATTCCAAGGTAACGATCCTTTGGGTAGCGGTGCTCACGATTCGGTAGAGTTGAGCTCGACTTGCTATAGTAACTGAGTGAACCGAGCTCGACATTGTAGCTTCGATCATGCGGTGTATTGTTCCGAAATATATGCTCCAACCAACTCCACGATGCGGTCGATGCTCGATTTACAAGGCTAGGTTAAAGTCGTTGATGATTATGTCAATGTTTATCGGTCAAAAGCTTGGCCAGTGTCACCGAAACTTCCGTGCTTAGTTTTTCTAGTAATATTTTCCGATAATACGGAGTTCGGCTCTCCATAACTTGTCACCCGGGTCTCAAAATCGTACCCCTTTAAGCCGGTTAGCAAATTCATCAACCACAATCAAGAACACGAAGAACTTGTTTTAATTCCACTTGTGAAACCTTCGACCATTTGCATAATATCACCTATTTTACCTTACAACAATCAAATTTTGTTTTTAAATTACGTTCAAAATGCTTTATACTGGTATCGTCTGCAACGCATTCTCCACCCACCGACCTTATTACGACGATTTTCGATCTCTCGACCCCGAAATCGAGTATAGTCATTCGAAATCGTAAGACCGAGTTGACCCGAATGACTTTTAGATACAAGAACAAAGACAAATGAACGAGTTGTGGTTTCTACTTTCTAGATGAACATTGTTTTCAAATTTATATTCCGTTGACCAATGTTGACTTTTTCTAACTAACCAAGAAAAAGCCCTAACCTATGTTAAAGTACCGTTTATATTAAATAATGCTGCATTTTATTTATTATTCACATATTAAAATAAATAACTGTCCCAAACTACCCCTTTTAGAACATAAATAATTATAACTATAAATAATTAATAATTATTATAAAATATCTTAAAATCGAAATAGAAATATATTAAAATATTGTTCCAGCTGTGTTACTAAATTTGTATATTGTTTCCTTAAAATAGTCGAAATTTAACCACTTACCTGTTAATGGCTACTTTTGCTACCCCATTTGCTGTCGGTTGAATGCTTCAATCTCAATTTTCTGCTGTTCTTAATTTTCTTTCTTACCAAAGCTTGAAGCCCGCGATAACTCCTCGTGTTTTTATTCTAGATTTACTGTAAAAATCGAAGCTTTCGTCGGCTCCGGTCTCCGGGTATGGCGCAAAAGTCCCTGTTTTTTTTTAATTTAATTTTGATAATTATGAATCATTTATGATTTAACGTGTTTTGTCAGAGCGAATGATATTAAATCCTTCTCCATTTCCACTTCCCCGTGTCTTCCAAATTTGAAATTTCTGTCCAAATCAAAGAACGCGAAGCTTCCCATCCTTCTTCCTCATCTGTATACTGTTCTGTATTTTGTTGGTATATATGACAGATTCCTTAGTTTGAATTGTTGTTATTTGGCCGGACTTGTGTTTTCTTCGGTTCGATGACTTTGTGGAACTTCAGCCCCTTTGCTTTTCTCAAGAATTATCATAATCTTTCTCAGGTTTGTGGGTTGTTACAGTTTTGGTTGAATCTGTTGTTCGTCAACATATTGTGGATTTGGCTATCTTTTTATATGAATCTTTTCTCTGGGTATCTGTGACTTTCGATTACGCATTTGGGAAGAGTTTCATGCGGACTAAATGAATACTGTAGATAGGTTGGATTGGAGATTCGATTTGAACTGTTAACCCACATAGCATCTCGAAAGTAAAGAAAAACACAAATTAATCGAGAAGAAAAGCTTAAACTAAATGAAAACTGTAAGTGCTTAGTACAATTGACAGAAGATGCTCTAGTAGTCATTCTGAAGCAGATTAACTAGGGTTTATGAGGCTGAAGTCTCAAACTTCTCTTCTCTTTTCGAAAGTAAGTGTTGGCCAGGTAACATCAACTGTCTCGTGCCAGATGCTCAAATGATCGAGTCACAATCCAATGTCGAGGAAGCTTGAGTACTGTATGGACTATAAGGCTAGAGTATCCGTCTCTAGTATCACCAATTGATTTTGATAAGAATAGTTGCGCCTGAAGTTGTACAGTAGATATCGATTTTTTTAATTGGACTTCCTGCGTCTCCATTTTGGGTATGTTAAGGGAATATGAGTCAAATCTCTTAGATCCTTCCTTCAAGCTTAGATTCATTTGAATCATATGATCCTATGAGTTTAGATGTAACAGAGTTTTAGAGTTTGTTATGATGTCTTTCCTTGAAGGTTTAGTTGTGAGGTTTGTCTAGGATGTATACATCACGATTTCTGCAGCTTCTAATGATATGTCTTCATCCATGAACTCTCCATTAATCATTTTCGAGTATCGTATAGATTATTATTCCTTGAGAACCACCTTCATATCTGGCGCGGCTTATTTGAATTATCTTCATTAATAAGCATGAGATATTCTCGGTGAACGTGCTCGTACACTATTGTGAAAACCGTGTCAAAAAGAATAGTTGATTCGATATACTGTTGATCAAGTATAGATGATTGATTATGGTTTTCTTTTTCTTGTTCAGCAGCATAGAATGGACGAAGGTCAACAGTGTCCGCATACGATAAAATCCCATGGAGTTAAAGTTCTACGGATCCATATGCACGATTGGCTTATACTTATTCTTCTTGCTGTTATAGAAATCACCCTCCTGATAATAGAGCCCTTTTATCGTTTTGTTGGTGAAGACATGATGACCGATCTCAAATATCCGTTGAAAAGTAACACTGTTCCTGTTTGGGCTGTACCGGTAAGTTTTCATCGATTTAAAGATCCCCATGATTATGTTAGGAATTATATTATAATTGAGATTAGTAGTGGAAATTAGAGGAGGTAAGTGAAAGTTTAGTGGTAACTAATAGGAGTTAGTGGTATTAATACCAGGGGTGGGCACGCGTCTGGTCGGTTTTCAGCCCGACCTGACTTGTTTTTTTCGGGTTCATGTTTTTTAGGCCCGAAAACAGACTCGAATCGGCAGCTCATAATTTTTTACCAACCTAAGAATTTTCAAGTCCATATCGTTTTTTTTCTTTTTTGGAAAAAAATAGTTGTTTTAATTAAAAATGGAAATAATAGTTGAAAGAAATCATTTTATATTTGAAAAATAATCATTTTTTATTTGAAACAAAATCATTTTTTTTATTAAAAATCATTAAAATAACTTTTTATTAAATATTATTTTTTTTTGGAAAGAAAACCGAACCATGAAAATTCACTTGACCCGCAAACCAAAATTCAAAATTCAAACCCCACCAGACCCGAAAAATATGATGAAAGATAGATTAATATTTTATCAGAGAAGTGAATCGTGTGTGGAGGTAGAGGGTTCTCGAACTCTCTCATGTGTTATAGGTTCTATACCAATGTTTGGATCAAAAGTATCCTTTTAATTATTCAACACGAAACGTAAAAAAATGCGATAGATTTTGATGGTTTTCTACCTCCACACACACACTTCACTTTCTCTAATGATATCTTAATCTATCTATCTTTCCTCTCATTTATTAACTCTGTGACTCAGAACCTCTATTAATCATCATTAACTCATATTAGCTATTACTAAACTTTGGTTAACCTCTCCTAACTTCCTCTACTAATCTCAATTATAATAGTCCTTTACAAATTATTAAAAAAGGGAAAGTCTAGCAAAATGAGTGTAATTATAAAATGTTTTGTTTTTTGGATGAACAGATATATGCAGTTCTGCTCCCTTTAGCTGTGTTTCTTTTCATCTATTATCGACGAAAGGACGTTTATGATCTTCATCATGCAATATTAGGTTATAATGTCTCTTTTTCGGAGTTGATTTTTTATTACCTGTTTTTAGTAGGTTTTAAGGATTTAAATTTGAGTTTTGTGCAGGCCTTTGTTACTCTATTTTAGTCACTGCAGTTATTACCGATGCCATTAAAAACGCAGTCGGTCGACCTCGGCCTGACTTCTTTTGGCGATGTTTTCCAGATGGAAAGCCTGTATGTTTAACTTTCACGAAAATAAACATTTTTTCATTAGTTTTTCTCGTCATGTTTAAAAACACTTGATTGATTGTTAGTTATTCGATCACTTGGGAGATGTCATATGCCATGGCGATAAAAGCGTCATAAAGGAAGGACATAAGAGCTTTCCTAGCGGCCATACATCATGTAAGACGAATAACTCACTATGCCTAGCAACAATCAAAATAAATTTAGATTAATGATAGATTTACCTTTCTAACATACCTTTTTCATTTACCTTCTGATACGTAAAGTCTGATTGTCCAATTAAAATATTTTGATGTATTGTCATTAAAATAAATATTTATAATATTTTTTGTACCAATTATAATTCTTTCAGAAAGCAAAAGAAAGTAAGTCTAACATTACTCATAAATTTAATTTGCTTGATTTTTTACGAGGAGTTCAATTTTTATGCGCAGGGTCGTTTGCGGGTCTGGGTTTTCTATCACTCTACTTGTCGGGAAAGATCAGAGCATTTAATCGAGAGGGTCATGTGGCGAAACTGTGTATTGTGTTTCTTCCTCTTCTGGCCGCTGCTCTTGTTGGAGTTTCTCGAGTGGACGATTATTGGCACCATTGGCAGGATGTTTTTGCCGGTGGAATTCTCGGTTTGTGACGTTTTTCTCACTTTCTTGTCTCTATGATTCAAATTGTTGTCCTAATATTTCAAATTGTTGGAGTTATGTGTGATTGTTGGTCCATATCGGTCCGATTTTTTTTTTAGAATTGAGATCAGACCATTAACATTCTTTCTCATTAAAAGATTTGGACAGGACCACGACCGAATCATATATTCGTTTTCGGTTATGGTTTTTTAGTTTTTCTTGTTAAATATTTTAAATATAGTGACAATGAATTTCATTAGTTTCTTTTGCTTTTGTTGCATATTGTTTTTCAAATTTATCTTGTGTTTAGAATTCTTGTGTCCTAATATCCATGGTAGATTTATAATTTAAATGGTCCCGTCTCGATCTATGGTCTTATGGCGTTGATCGATTTTCACTTACACGGACCGTAAATCAAATTTTTTTCGTACAGTACCGACTAAAACCGGACCCTAATCCCCAAACCTGTAGTGGAAGTAGTTTCAAAACTGGTATAGATTCAAATCTGTGAAGTAAATTTATGTAATTAAATCTTCTATTTTTTGCAGGGCTTGTAGTGGCTACCTTTTGCTATTTGCAGTTTTTTCCTCCCCCATATCACCATGAAGGTAACTCTATCGAACAAACGTATATTTTCGAGTTCCGGGTTTATGGTTTAGTTACAACCCGATCGTATTTTAATATTAATCTCTATATTGTATCGTCGATTGATGAATAAACAGGCCATGGACCATACGCTTATTTTCGAGTGATGGAGGAGTTACGGCAGGCCGCAACCGCTGCAGCTGAAGTAATTGCGCATCATCAACCCGAGCCGGACATCGAGGCTCCGGGCAGAAGCGAAGGAGGCGAGCAGCAAGATCATTTTCCGATCTTATCATTGGACGGGAATACTGATCCAACGGTTGACGATTTGCACGCTGAGAGACGGTGATCAGTTATTTTTATTTTTTATTTTTTGCGCATGTTTTTTTTTGTAACTAGATCTTGGCTTGACTATTTTGCGGATCTAATGTTTCTTAATTTTGATTTGATTTACCGTCTTGTTGATTATTTTATTTTATTTTAACGTGTAGCTTGTTTATTAACAAAACACTTGTCCTAACTACATTATCGAAAGCAATTAATTGCAACGTTAAATGAACATTTTGCACATGTTACATAAATTTAGTCACGGCCGAATGTGAACAGTATGATAAAATTGTAATTTTGTCACGAATAATTTACATTTTGCACATTTCATCGTTTGTTTTTTTTATAATTAATATTATATTTATTTTTTTATGGGTGGACAAAATCGACTAGGAATTTCTAAGGGCGGATGTGGTTCGATTCGGTTCGGTTTTTGAAAAAATAAGACTAAACCAACGGTTTTGAAATTTTAGAATCATGACCGAATCAAAAAATAATTCGACTTGGTCTTACGTTTTTTCAATTAAAATAATTTTAAATTAATAAAATTTAATAATATTCAATGTAATCTGAATTATATAAATGCATAACAATTAATATACGAACATGTAAAATAAAATCAAAAAAATAAGTTAAAATAATTATAAGGTTATAAAAATTAAAATTTAATATAAAAAATTTAAAAACACACATTTTTATCGAAATGGAACGTACTTGTTAATGCGTCCCATTAAGAACTTGGTCGTAAGGGAATAAATAGCTAAAATAATACATTGTTTATATTCGCATTAAATTATGAAAATAAAATAAAAAGCTTATCTATAATTACATTAGAATGAAGAAGAGAAATCTCTTGTAATTATAGATTTATATTAGCGAAGACAAACTAAAAGAAATTAATTGTTTAATACAAAATAAAAGAAATGAATTGTTAATCCATATTGATTTTGTTTATTACTAAGCTTAATTTTCAACCATTTTTTATATTAAGGTAAATATCAATTTAATCAGCCGTTCTATCATTTTTATCGCTTCCATTGATTTTTATGCCGACAATTCGTACTTTCCAATTGAAATTCGATAACACTCGCATGTTGAAACACTGAACAAAATAGCTTGTAGAAGCAAAGTCAATGAAACGATAAAGAAAAAAAAAACATATATTTGAAATTTAACAAACAATTAAAATTACTCTGGCATGGGGTCGCAAATACTCTCGTACTTGATATTAGAAATGAACAATTTGTCTGCGTCACCACAGTGTGAGAGTTTAATCCTCTAATGTTGAGGTTGCTCTTATGGTGTCAGATAAATATATCTTATCTCTGGGCTGCTGCGTCACCGTAATTTATCTCCTTCACAAACTATCGGGCCGAGGTGTGGGAGCTCTGGGGGCGAGAGATTTCGACTTTTGGTATAAGAAATGAACAATTTGAATGAAGCTAATATAGGACTGACAAACAAGACGAAGACTCCTAAAACTGCCAATAAACATCATTCTCAATCACAATCCAATTTCCAAAGATACAGCAAAATAGTTCCATCTTACTCCTCAAACATTGGAAAGGACACTGTTTTAGGGTAATAAGAGATTTAGACTTGCCTTAGATTTACGGTCATTGTTTCAGTCACCCATTTAGCATAAGTAACCAAAGTTCCTTTTATCTTTCCCAATCTCACAGAACTCACTAAAAAACTTCACATGATGCATTTGTTAATACAGAAGCCAAAAATTTATAGAAACAAAATTAAGGAATAACACTGTACTCATATTTTATGCTCATTCGGTGAATGGCACGCCAATACAAATCTAGAAAAGACCATTCAGATATTAGATGAACCCTCAACTCTACAAGCATTTACTGTTATATCTCAAGAAGTAACTAATGTTTTCTTTCATCATGTAATAAGAAAATAAAGCACGGATACATGCATTATCGAAGTTAAATTAAACTATAAAAACTTCATTACAAGGAAGAATTTCAAAGAATAGTGAGCTAATTGAATATACAACATCTCTGAGAACATATACCATGATAAGGAAACCAGAGTTTGCCGGAAGAAAAATCAAACTTGGTAGCCTTTATTATATTGACAAAGTTCCCCTACCCTCAAAATAAACATATAAGTGGTGAAAACGTTCAAATTGTGATCAAACTAAAGACACTGCGGATGACAGAAAAGGCTACTTTCTCATCAAGCAATGCCAGACACAATCTCAATATGATCTATTAAGAATCATCAGGACAATAACTTCATAAAGATTTTACGTTATAATAGAACTGTAGATAATATTCAAGAGGTTTCAAATCGAGAAAAAAATAACACAGAGAAGCCACAGTTTTTCTTGTCTTTTCACGATTATGGCAAATCCCCAACACACATGGAAAGTGCAATGAAACACAAACATACATGTAGAAATTGTTGTTATAACACCTGCAGATGACTATAATCATACCACGGCCTTAGCTGGGGCAGGGGCAGGGGTTGACTCGGCTGGAATCTTAATATAGCCCACCTTCTTCGGATCAGAATCATCGGCGCTATCGTTTCCATCATCCTCGTCGTCATCACCATAGCCTCCATAGAAAGAATACCGATCCTGGAAGCGGTTGGAGAAGAGTGAATAGGCCAAATACATAGTGGCAGCAGTGAGAGCCCCGCAACCAACTCCAAATAGCAGAGCAACAACAACACTTAGAATATCCTTGGTGCGATCACGCAGAGAAGTAAAATCATACGAAAATTCTTGCGGAAAATCACCAGGGAGCTGTGGTTCGTGAGGGCGGAGTCGAAGAGGAGGCCTCTCGTCCACAACCTCCAACTCGATCTCATCTCCACCGTGGGAGGACGGGAAGCCACGGGGATCGAAGAAAACTTTAGACGAATCGATGGAATATGGATCAGTTTGTCTGATTTCGGTAAAAATTGTAACGAATCCAGAAGGACGGGTCAGATGGGGGGAATTAGGATCTTGATGGCGGTGAACGGATAAAGAATAAGAGGATATGAAGAACGTCTTGCATGGACGAGCTTCGGAAAAGGAGATAGCGGACAAGGAGATAACGAGGAGAATCGCAAATCGAGGGATTGAAGCCATGGTTTCGAGAAGTCTTCGATGGCTTCGCTGCGTTTCTGCAAACATTTGTACAGAGTCAAAGAGGATCGTTGTTTTTATAGTGCAAATTCGATAAGTTTCGGGGTCTGAATGTAATTATCAATAAATCCTAAAGAACCTTAAAAAAGGATAAATAGTCCATTTACCTCCTAAACTATTAAATAGTCAAAAAGATACCTCACGTTTTAAAAAATGACAGTGTACCCTAAAAGTTTTAAAAATTGTAACGCTAGGGTATTTGTTATAATTATAGTAAAGTTCAAAGTGTTCATTGACGACTTTTAAAATTTAAGCAGTCTGTTGCAATTATTTTTATATTCATAAGGCAAATTGCTATATATCTTGAAAAAATCGAACCAAGTGGCTACCAAATCCTAACCCTAACTCTTACCGTAACTCTAGCTGTAACCCTAACCGTAACCCTAACTCTTAAATAGCTTTTTCTATATTTAAACCCTAATACATCACTCTCTATAAAGATTCAAAAAGGTACATGAACTCAATAGGGTTTAGTTTTATGTCGCGAATTAGGGTTGGATGAACTTAACTAATAACTTATCATCAAACTTCACTTCTAATCGATGCTGGAAAGACATTCGTTAATGAAATTCGTCAAAATTTACTTGCTTAAGAGGGTTCGAGTCATCGTAGGCAGAACTCAGCATATACTTGTCACCAAATCTACTCCCGACCAATATGATATGGACATCTAAAACACAATCCAAACAAGATAATTATAACGTAACATTCATATTTAATAAAGCGACAATTAATCGTATGATACAGTGAAATTGACCGGCGGAGTAGGAAGATTGAGCCGGTGACAATTACCCTTTGAGGGACTGATTTGGTATAAAAAATGATGACAAAAAGGCAATTGCAGCAGAGTGTAGGGGCAAATCGAAAAAGGTTAAAATTAAATATAATCATTTAAATGCAATAAAAAAGTAATTTAAAAGGTTTAAAAAATCATTTAAATGGAATAAAAAATCATTTAAATGGTTTAAAAAAAATCATTTAAACCATAATCGGGACCGTGAGTCAAAAAAGTTCTAAAATCGAGTAAAAACTGACCCAAACTCTAATAAAATCTGATATAAATCATGAAACTGGTTT
>QAOC01036002.1:7833-27090 GCA_003255005.1 Begonia fuchsioides | reverse complement strand
GATATTTGTTCTAATTTAAAAAAAAATTATGATTTATGGATCGATGTCCATTTTTAAGAATAAAAAATCGTGAAATTGAAACCAAGACAGTAAATTAAAAAAGTTTTAAAATCAAGTAAAACTCGACTCAAATCCTGATAAAATTTTATATAAAGCTTAAAATTGGTTGAAAACTAGCCCAATTACTTAAAACACGACATAAATATAATAAAAATATATATTTTATTATTATAATTTTTTTAAATATAAAATAAAACCATGTTAAATTTGGAACGGAACAAGAACAGTTGATTCTGATGTCAATTTTAAAAATCTGGAACCGTGAGTTCCAATTCCGATTCTATTTCGAGATAAAATCGAATCAAACTGGCTCGTGCCCACTACTAGCCAAAACCAACTACTTTAAATTAGAAAAAATAATTGTTTAATAATAACATGCTCGAGTAACTTCATACAACTCTTTCGTAACTTCTGAAGTGTGTACTTCGGAAAGTTATAACTTTTAAACGAGAGATAATTTAATCATTTTATATTCATTTTCTTAACAGAATTCAATCCTCGAGACATCATTTCTTGGCGAAGCTCGAGAGTTCTCTCTTTGTTACCATTTTCTACATGGCTACGGATTAAAGTTTCGTAAATATCTTCATTCGGTGCCACTGCTCGATCTTTCATGATTTTGAAGAACTTTTCTGCATCATCCAATTTTCCAACCTCACAACAGCTCTTGATCAACGACGAAAAAACCGACAGTCCAGGAGAGATCGATCTCGATACCATTTCATAGTACAGCTTGAACATTTCCGCGATTTCTCTCGTTTTGACAAATCCATCGATTAGATGGGCGAATGTAGTTTCATCGGGCGAAAACTTCTTCTCGATCAAAATAGTTAGCATTTCGTTAGCTTTTTTCGCACCCCCTTTTTCGCATAGTTTCTCGATCATCGCATTAAAAGCCAAACAACTCGGAACAAGTCCGATCTTCAACATTTCCACACAAATTCTAAAGCTTTCTTCCAGTTTTCCGGCATTAGCAAAACCTTCGATGAGAAGATTGAAAGTCTCGTCATACGGCTTCAAACCCGAACTTATCATATCTTCGATCAAGACCTGAGCTTCCTCCATTTTTCCTTCTCTACACCGGGTTTCGATTAACAAAGTATAAACAAAAGAATTAGCCCGAATACCCTTCTTAAGCATTTCATCGAACACCATTCCTGCAGTTGCAAAAGACCCGAATTTCACATTTGCATACAAGCTTAAAGAGCTTGCAATGGCGGCATTGATCATATTCTTTCTCAACATCCTCTTCACCAAATCAATACTTTCTTCAACTTTTCCTTTTTCTAAAACATGAAATGTCAAACTTGTATTAACAATGAACACGGGAGAACATTTTTTCCCATTAATTCTTTCCAAAATCTCAACAAAATGCTGCAGTTTTCCTTCTTTACACAGCACATTTATCATCATTCTTACAGTAACTTCGTTAGGGTAAACTCCTTTCATTATCATGTGCTTATAAATTTCCCAAATCAGTTGCCTTTGATCAGATTTTTCAACCACATGAATCAAAGTATTGAAACTTACAAGATTTAGAGAAACCCCATGTTCTTCTAAATAGCAGCACACTCTCCAAGCATCATCAATAAGCCTCAATTTAGCATAAACTTGCACCAGCAAATCAAACACAAATGGAGTTGAATCAGTGACCTCAAAAGTACTGAGCAATGAATCGGCTACGGAAAGATTCGAGGATTTCCCCAAATTTTTCTTCAAAACAGACTCGAGCAAAACTCTAGCGTCCAAAATCAGCTTCGCTCGAACCAAAATATGAACCATGATGCAGTAGGATCGAACCCCATGTTCGAAGCTCTTCTTCTTCGCTGCCCAATGGAAAAACCCCAGAGCTCGTTTCGCATCCATGAATTGTTTCAGCTGCAACAAAACCTCTTCGACCATTGGATTATTGAGCTCGAGGGATTTGAACTTTTTAGCCAGAGTGTCCCAATCCCAGTTTTGCCGGAATGATTCGGCAATGGCTGTACTATTGGAATCTCCGTCGAAATGGGATGAATATGACACAGTGGCCGAGAAACAGTAGGTCGATTTGGAAACCAAGAACGGAGAAATTCTTCGAAGTGAAGCCATTATTTTGGCAAATCAAGAACACCGCCGACTTTACACATGTTCATCGCTATCAGAGTTTCGAATAATAATCATCAAGTCCACCATTTTCTGAGAATAAAATTCTGTAGAATTGCCGTAACTCACCTTCTCCTTCGCCATCAGTCTCGAACTCCGTCTTCTTCCATCATTAATCAGGTTGGTTTGGAAAGACTGTACAGCACATACCTGACCCACAACCCGACCCGACCCGCAACTATGAATCGGGTCGGGTTGATAATATTGTATTTTTTATTCATTAGATCGGGTTAAATATTTTGCATTGATTTTCTAGTCGATTTTTATTTTATTTTATAGTGAACCCGCAAACACGATCCAAAAAAATCATTATCATGATTTTTTTACTATTTTTAATTAACTTAACAAAAGACCCGACCCGACCCGACCCAAACTTTTCTAGAGCGGGTTGTCATACAAATATGCATTCTTTGATTTCGAGCTCGGACCGAAGAACAAATGGGCCGTGTTGATTTCTAGCTCGGACCGAAGAAATTAAATGTTTTTTAACATTAACTATATTTTGGTTTCGGAAAACTAAATCTTGTTGTATCAAGTATTAAACGACTCGTTTTAATATTTTATAAGCGATTAGCCTATTTTGTTTACTTGGAATATATTATTTTAAATCACAAAATTAATGCTTTAATTTATTTGATTGGAACGACGCAAAACGAATCCCGATCAAAATGGAATATATGCTCCAATCAAATTTATAATATAAATGTCGTAAATATATTAAAATTATTATTATTATTATTAATTATAAGTCCATATGTTTATACCAAAAGACAAAATTTCTCGCCCCCAAGGCTCCCACACCCCTGCCTTACAGCATGTGAGGGGGTTAATCATGGTGACTCAGCGGCCTATAGATGAGAGACCTTAACATGATGTCCTAATGAGCTACCTCAACATCGGGGGGTAACAACTCCCACACTATGACAGCGCAGACGTCGAACCTAAGTTCTTTATACTAAATCTACTATATCTGAGTCAACTGAGCTATGTCTGTGCGGGCATAAGTCCATATGTTGATTCAATCCCAAGTAGTCTCATTGGATGCCTATCAATTTATTAGCTAATTTAGAACGAAGTACGGTACTTGAAATGAGATCTCGACTTCGAATATTTGTTTCTAGAAGTTGATTAAAAGTAGAATTTGTACAAAATGTTAATTTACTCGTAAATCCGAGCAACGAGCTCGTTTCAAAACCATAGTAGACATTTCCCTGAGTAAAATTGTCAAAATATTTATACTCATCCCGTAAAAATATTCGCACGATATTTTAGAAAGTTTTACGATTCTTAAAGCGTTCAAGATTTAGGATAACTACTTATATCGTTTTACGATTCTCGAAGTTTTTTATCGATTCTTAAAGAGTTCAAGATTTATCATAAGTTGAGTATGCTTCATAATTTATCGATGAAATGCATAATTTTCATAAATTATTTTGTAAAAATGACGCAAACAATTAGTGTACTNTCTGCCACTCTCTCTGCACTTCTCCTTCCATTCATAGTTATCCAGAAGCGACTCAGATACTGAGTGCGCAAGGCTTGGAGTAATTATAGCTCTATCGTATAAACCAGAATTCGTTCGAGGAGTCTGAATTTAGTACTACTGCTTCTTATTCTGATTTTCCTTCTCGAAATATGTTAGTTTTTTTATATTAATTTTCATTTTCGTTTTGGTGACGGATTTGAAGCTTTTAGGCGGTGAAATGGGCACCCGAACAACGTGAATCAAGTGGTTTTTCGTTGACAGAGCCTGGAGGAGCTGAACTAGGTTCTTTTTGAAATTCGATTGTTACTTTTCCTTCTCTCTTTGTTCTTGTTCTTCTTCTTTTGAATCGTTTTTAGTTTATCTGGATAGCATGTTTTGTGCTTTGACAACTCACTGTTCTTGTCGAAGTGATTCTTCATCCAAAACCAATCCTGTGAAGAAAACCCACTATTCATTCTTTCCTGTACACTATTCAATAAATGAATGAAAAAAATAAACAAACAGAAAGGGAAATTGAAAGAAAGGGTGGTAGTGAGAACAATTTTGTTTGGAGAAATGACTTTTCTTTGCAAAGTGCAGTGAAATTGTCTGTAGGAGCAACTTATCCAAGCAAACAAGTGATAAAGATGTTTCAAAAGTGTCCAAAATATCATTTGTTCCGTCTTGCTTAGGCTTTCTTCTTTTTGAACTACATCGCAGTTTTGAAACAATGTCCCTGTTCTTGTTGTTAAAGAATTCAATTTTTTTTCTCTTTTCACTTGCTGAATTTATTGTTATCATTTTAATTTATTTTTTTGGAATTCAAATTAAGATTGTATATTGCCAGGAGAAATGGAAATTAAAAGGAAAACTCCTCAGCAACTTGAAGTCCTTGAAAAGTTGTATTCAGGTATGTTCTTATAATTATTTTTGAAATTTTTGGAGATTTTGTGCTACGTTTTTTTGATGTTGACCTCTGTTTTCAATGTAAGAAAACGCCCTTCTTACTTGTTAACTAAACAGATGTAAAAAATCTTCTACAACGTCTAATGCCTAGAATATTAAAGCAGTGTTAACTGTGTGACTGGTTGTTGAAAAACAGAGGATAACTACCCTGCTCAGAGCGTGTTGGA
Organism: Begonia fuchsioides; assembly: GCA_003255005.1. Classification (NCBI taxonomy): domain Eukaryota; kingdom Viridiplantae; phylum Streptophyta; class Magnoliopsida; order Cucurbitales; family Begoniaceae; genus Begonia; species Begonia fuchsioides. The sequence goes on along the minus strand of QAOC01036002.1, from coordinate 22,287 downwards.
AAAGCATGCCGCTGATTTGGGATTGACATACAAGCAGATAAATGGGTGGTTTGTTGAAAGGAGGAGGAGGGAGAAAGGGATAAATAAAAAGATATTATCATCACACACACCGTCAGTTAAAAAAATATCTAAGCATTGTAGAAAAAGTGGGTTTGGACTTCCTGCTTCGGGAAAGAATGTAAAACAAGGTTCCTTCAACTATACGCTGATGAGTTGTAAACGACGGCATTTGAACAAGGGAAAGAAGTTGTTGAATTGTCTTCAGGAATCGCTCTCTTCTGAGTACATTATGGCCAAGATATTTCGTAAAGATGGTCCTCCTCTAGGTGCAGAATTTGACTCTCTTCCTTCCAAGGCATTTCTCAATGAGAAAGGTATACTGTATAGCTCTATGCCTTCACAGTGTATTTTGAGTGCTATTAAATGCTTGAAACATTCTTATGGGTCTTCGTCATCATCTTTAATTGTTGGAAAATAATACATTGTGGCTGATACTTTACATCTTTTAATAGCCTTTCTCCACTATTCATTGTATTGATTTGTAGTTTCTTTTTAAGACTCAGAATTTCCTAACATATTTTAGCAGGTCAATATGTGCCATTTGTTTTTTTATGTATGAGTTGCTCAATACATTCTATTGATATTTTTTCTCCATGATCGTATAGGGTTTAACTCAAGAACCTGTTGCTCTGTTTTCCAAGAAAACCAAAGAGTGACTAAGAAACAAAAGGTACATAAAAAATTCTTTTATTATATCTATGACGAGGGTTCTAGTGTGCTAGCACACATTATTTTCATGCACTAAAGTATTTTATATGTTACATATCAAATTTTGAATTTATGTTACATTTATATTGTCTATTTTTGACTAATTTTATATTTATTGATTATTTTGATCATAACTATTTTTCTCCATGCACCCTTCTTTGTTAAATAGATCTGTACTCATTATTTAACTAAATTTATTTTTTTCATGCTATGGGTGCAGGCAGTACCAATTCTCTCAGACTGTATTGAGAAGACTGCCCCAGTTACAAAATATGGTATTGGGAAGGGTTTGATGACAATTTGGCGTCTTACTAATCCTGATGCTGGGGATTTTCCCACTGGAATCAGTTTTGAAGATGGAGATGAATCTATAGTATCAACTTCTCTACCTCAAACATCTTCAGTACGGAAAAGAAAGCCACGCAATGTGCCTGTGACAGTAAGTAAAAAAGTTGAGCAAGTTTGCTGATTCAATTCATAGATTGGATTGTTTTGGATGGGGTGCTGATGGCTAATTACTGTCTTAGAAACAGGGTAATAAATTAAAGGATCGGAGAAATCATTCTATAAGGAGACGAGAGGTAAAAAGAAAATGTAAATAGATATTTGAAGTTAGTGAAGTAGAAAATTCATACATGTTTGTGGCATGTTAATTCTCAGTTGCTATCTGATAAAGGACATCCAATGAAAAGTGGTAAAATAAAGTGTGACCTTGCTTTTAAGCAATCTACATCTGAAGAGCATATCAACCAACTTGATATGCTGATCGACGATGAAGAGCTGGAGTTGCGAGAACTGCAGGCTGGACCAAGCCCAGTGACATGCTGCAATCATTTTGCCAGAGAGGGTCTACATAGTTGCTCACTTTGTAAAGGTCAGTTTATTGGGGAACATGTGTGTTCATTTTTCAATGGCGCATAAGAAGTAGCTAAGTGTGATATGTCTTCATTATTTCTCTCAGATTTGCTGCCTACTTTTCCTCCTAGTTCTGTGAAAATGAGACAACTATTCAAAACACAGCCTTGGGACTCATCCCCAGAGACTGTCAAGGATCTGTTTAAGGTGGGTTTCGTTTAACTTCTTTGATGAAATGAATTGTCTTTTTTGTGAGCTTTGTACTATGAACTGAGATGCTTGCTAATCATAGTGTGTATCATTTTGATATTCACCAAAGTTATTTTTTTCTCTTTGAATTTTCTAATCAGGATGTAAATTTTTATCAGCACATGAGTATTAATTGGATTCAGATTTTGTTTTGCGGTTATAACATAATTCTGGTATCTCCTGAAGTGCATAGTAAGCTGAGCAATTTCTTATGAAGTAATATATTCGTTGAAAACCATTAAATTAGTATGCATCATGATTATTGAGCAATACTTTTGTATGGACATACTTTAATTGCAAAAAAAAGGAAAAACTTCGACTGAACCATAATTATTATTGTGTTAGTCGAAATGGCAGATGTACAAGCATGTTTTAATGATTGTTAGAATGGTCCTTTAAGAAAGACCATGTCAATGCTGTGTGTTCATTCTGTCAGCATCCTACTAAATACTATTTCAAAATTTGCTCAGTGGCTAGCTTTAGATTCATTTGAGAAATCTCATCCCAAGTAAATTTTTGAAAGTATTCACAATTAATGTTCATTTGAAAAGGTGATAAAGGTGCTCATTCAGAATATCCTCTATGAAAGGGGAAGTATCTATCTTATTACATCTAGTGTTGTAATGCTGGTTTATGATGATGTCCGCACTTTGCTTTAATGCTATTCTTAACCAGATTTTTTGTAGGAAACATCTGATGATATGCTACTTTTTTTTTGGTAGGTCTTTCATTTCTTGTATACTTATGCTGTGATAATAGATATCTGCCCCTTCATTCTTGATGAGTTTGCTCAAGCTTTTCATGACAAGGTTAAATTTTCTTTTTGGTTTCACTCTATTTATTTATGTCCTCTTGTTGTTTCCAGTGTTATTTTTTTGCCCTTGTATGCGGACTGCAATTAATTTCATATGTTTCTGTATTTTTAAGGACTCCTTGCTACTTGGAAAGGTACATTGTGCCCTTCTCAAACTTCTTATAAGCGATCTCGAGTCAGCGCTTAACTCTGGATTTCTACGTCATTTTAGCAAGTCTTCCAAATTCCTTGTACTAGTTAATTCGGTAAGTCTGTAATTAGAAAACATGGGACCTATCATTCGATTGTCGAAAATGAAAAAAATGCTTTCTGTTTCGTTATTTCAAGTGCCTAAACCCTACCTTTATTGGCTCTTGTATGTGTTTGTCATGATTGTGAATGTTTTTTCTGGTATTAACTTTAAGCTTAAATTGTGCGACTTAACATCTTACACTCCTTGCACTTTGTGCATATCGAATATCTTATCTTTGTGTGAGTATTTGAAAGCCGTCTCGTCTGTTATAAGTTTGTTAAATGTTAAAGGATTGTGGGTATCTACATTTTTAACGTATCTATAAAATTGCTGGGGAAAAATCAAAGCATAGATCTGCTATATAAGAATACTCTAGATTACCATTTCACTCTATTTTTTTTATAAAACCTTAATGTTTTGATAATTAATATTATCACGTGATAGGTTGAGAACAAAGAAGATGTCCTTCAAGTCTGGAAGAGATCCTTGAATCCTTTAACATGGACAGAAATACTGCGTCAGGTGTTGGTTGCTGCTCGATTTGGTTGTAATCAAGGTGTGATGCATAGGGAAACTCTCAATAAGGTATCCTAGTCTGAGACGGCTTTCAAGTTTGATTCATAATTATCTTTTCTTTGTCTACTTTGGTTTACTGACATTATCTGAATCACAAAGATAAAACAGTTTTCTTGAAAGAATACTATGATGCACATTTTGCAGTTGAAATTTTTATTGTAATTTAAGTTCCTCTATAAATATGCTTAGAAACTATTATTTCTTTCTCGCTTCATTTAATGTTTTTAATTAACCTTCTTTGAGATCTGTTTCATTAGAAAACTTTTTTTTAACAATGGTGCAAAGTTCAGTTACATATGGAAGGACCTTCTGTCATGTTGTTTTCGAAGAAAGTGAAATAGAAGAAAACATCATAAATATTTAATGCCTATTTTGTTTCTTTGCTGAGTCAAATATCATTGTAGGCACTTCAATTTTGTACCATGCTTGCTTTAATTCTTTCCTAATATGTTTCTTCATCTTCTTAATTTCTTTTTTCATTTAATGCATCAAAGTAAGCATCAGTGACTTTATTTGTAGGAAATGAACCTAATGACAAAAAATGGCTTACGGCCTGGCACTTTGAAGGGTGAATTGTTTAGAGTTTTGTCAGAGCAAGGAAATATTGGAATGAAAGTTTCTAATTTGGCCAGGGTGTCAGAGGTTTGTTATGATCATAATTTTTTTCAATTTTTTTTTCATATCTCGATTGTACCTTTTGATTTGATGTAACATTTTTCTGTTAAACTGATTATTTATTTGTTAATTTCTAAAGATTGTAGATCTGAATCTTCAGAGCTCTGTTGAAGAACTGGAACTTTTGATTTGTTCTGCTCTATCAAGTGATATAACCTTATTTGAAAAGATTTCATCATCTACATTTCGTCTCCGAGTTATTCCGGCTTCAGTGAATGTTGAGGAATTTCAGTCAGACACTGATTCTGGAAGTCTTGATGATGTTCCTGCTAATTCCTTCTTATGTGGTGGGGTCGATGATTCCGAGTGCAATTCAGCAAATTCTGATGCATTTAGGTTTAAGAGTCAGAAAAGCAAAAATAATATGCAAACAATGTGCACTGAAATTGATGTCAGTCATCCTGGAGAGGCCTGGTTGCTGGGGTTGATGGACAGTGAGTATTGTGATTTAAGTGTGGAAGAGAAATTGAATGCCTTGGTGGCTCTTGTTGATCTTCTTTCTGATGGAACCAGTTTTAGAATGAAGGTAATCTTTTACCTATATCATGGTCCAGCATTTTTCACCCCTACAATTCTCGTTTTTCATTAGGTAAAGGGCTTCCATTTTATATAAAAAAAATATGCAACTGATGCTAAACATGCATATTTAATTTTTCAACCTTATGGACTTAGACCCAATGGTGGACCTCTCATTGAGGCCAATTTGTGTAGGCACTAACTGCCTCTGGTTCCTTCACGAGTGCTGTTCACCCTCTTGTACAAGCGGTGCACCTGCATCATTGTCCAAGTTATTTTTTTGTAAAACCTACTTAACATTAATATAATATTTGGTCATGCAACGAAGTTTATTTGAATTATGAACTGCAGTATACTGTGTTTGAAGGAAATAATTAGACTAAAAGTTAGCTTTTTTGTCAGGACCGAACTACTTCTACTGTCGAGAATATCCCTAACTGTCATCGTCATGGATCTGGAGCAAAGATAAAGAGGTCTTTGCCAAATCAGTATCACTTGGCAAGACCATCTTGGACAAATACCAGTCAGTTCAATGGTGTTCCGGAGGGATACAATTCATTGGAACATCAACCTATTGATTCATCAGCGTCATTCTTGACAATTTATCCCAAAGAGACACGTAGTGATGACCAGAATGGAATCGACTCTTCAATTGACTTACATGCTATGCAATCTTTATTTTTGGGTTCTGACCGTAGGTACAATAGATACTGGCTTTTCCTTGGCCCTTGTAATGCATTTGATCCAGGACATAGGAGGGTTTATTTTGAATCTTCTGAGGACGGTCACTGGGAGGTTATTGATAGTTCAGAGGTGAATCTCATTGTTTGTGCAAGTACAAAACTGATTTAATTTATGCCTTATATTTTTTCTCAATTTTATTGACCGATACATCTGTCTTTTCCTCGACAAATACAGGCTTTGTGTGCTTTCTTATCAGTATTGGATGATAGAGGCAAGCGGGAGGCATTCCTTATTGATTCTTTGGAGAAGAGGCAAGCATTTCTATGTGAAGAAATGTCAAGAAGGATTGTTGGTCATGAGCAATCAACACTATCATGTCAATCTGAGCTTGATATGGTCAGAGAAGAAAGTGATTCACCAGTGTCTGATTTAGACAACCTTAATCGGTCTGAAATGGCTTGCAATTCCTTGCCTTCGTCTGGGGCAATCATTTTGGAAGTTGGAAATAAGAGAGACCAAAGGAATAAATGGAGTCGCCTTCAGGCATTTGATTGTTGGATATGGAGTTCTTTTTACTCAAATCTTAATACTGTTCGACATGGTAAAAGGTCTTATTTGGATTCACTTGCTAGGTGTGAAAGTTGTAATGATTTATATTGGAGAGATGAGAGACACTGCAAAATCTGCCATACGACTTTTGAGCTTGATTTTGATTTAGAAGAAAGATATGCTGTCCACAAAGCAACTTGTAGAGAAACCAGGGATGATTTATTCCCAAAACACAAAATATTGTCATCCAAGCTTCAATCACTTAAATGTGCAGTTCATGCTATAGAGGTACTTTGATTACTTCTCCATTTGAAATATTTATGTTTGGTTTATTTATTAACTATTTTGCTCCTCTTGTCAACAGATATTTGAGAACTTTTGTGCATCTTTTCTTTTACCTTTACAAGTGTATGAAGTTGAATTTGTGTTTGTGCCAACCAATTATTTGAATTATAAGAACTTTCACTTCCCTTTGTGCAGTCTATGATGCCTGAAGATGCTATGGCTGAAGCTTGGAGAAAGTTTGCTCATAAGTTGTGGATCAAACGGCTCAGGCGTACCTCGTCTATGGCGGAACTTTTGCAGGTACTTCTTGGTGTTAGAAACAATTTGTGGAATGGAAGAGGAAATATACCAAGAAAGGATGCAATGATTTTCAATTTAATTTTAATATGAATCAGCAGTGTTTTAGTCTCCGTTGGTTTTGTATGTCGTATGTGGAATCTAGTTGTTTCTTGGGATCAAGTTTCTTTTTAATTAGTAAATTTGTTAATGTGAAGGTTCTTGCCGACTTTCTTTGTGCCATAAAAGAGGACTGGTTACATCAATGTGGTTGTGAACAAGGTTCTCCCAATATAGTTGAAGAAATGATCACTTCATATTCATCTTTGCCTCAGACATCATCTGCAGTTGCACTCTTGTTGGTTAAATTAGATGCTTTGGTTTCTCACTACATGGAGAGAAGTAAACCTGCAAAGCATAAGCAAGTACATGGAAGAGGTAAAAGCATCTGTTTGTGATTTTTTTATTTTAACTGTCAATTTATTATCAGACTTGGCTTTTTGATTTTTCCTCTTTTTTTCATATTTAGTGAGTTTATTTTCACCGTGAATGGTACTCATTGTCCTGCTCCTAAACCTTATTTTTCCCTGCCTCTCATAAAAATTGAAACGAGATTATTTAGGTTTCAAGTTATTAAATGCTTTTAGTTTATTTCAACCTAAATGCTTAAGTTTTGGAAAGTAGTATTACTTTCACAATTATGATAGCAACATTACTCTAATGTGGTATATAAGAAGATTCATCTAAAACTAATTATGACTTCCCGCTTGTTGATATCTAGATTCGTCTGGAGTTACACGTCATTGTCCTGTGTTTTTCCAGTTGGTACTTTTTCTGTGATTTGACTCTATACATGTCATTGTCCTGTTTTATTTAGGAGTTTCTGGGTTAAGTTCAAATGGATTAAAATGAAATTGTGTCAGAAAAACTATATTCCAATTCCAGTTGGTACTTTTTCAATGATATGAGTATATGTTGTTGTCCTGTGTTTTTCCAGTGGGTACTTTTTTCGTTATTTGAATATCTCTACATGTCATTGACTTGTCTTTTTTCCAGTTGGTGCTGTTTTTGTGATTTGAATATCTGTGACATGGAAAATAGATTTTCTGATAAGAAAAAGATTTGTTTAATTCTGGCAGTAGTTCTACCTTGGAAAATAATATGATTCTCGAATTGGAGACTTAACCACTCCAAATAATGATACAAATAATATCATTGCTTTAGCTTTACTCTAAGCAGCTTGAAAAAGGACCAAAATGTTGTTAGTAGCAGCATGTTCTCTTCAATTAAACATGTATGGATTTTTAATGGAGTAATGTTAGGTTTATCTTATTAGTATATTCTCTTATTGTACACGTAGATGTAACAATTGTGATTGGTCAATAAATATTTATTACATCAATCACAGTTTAAGATATCAAAATGTATGTTATTTTTTTTTTAATGTATAACTATGCATAAAGTAATGATTTACTTATATACGCCGAGATTACTATCTTGATGAATAAGCAAAGACATCCTTCTTTGTCATCAAAATCTGGCATAACATATCCATTCTTTTCTGGAAAGTTGATTATCATGATGTTTAGGTTGTTAATTTGCTTGTCTTCTTACCTTGATTGTTCATAGTGCTTGTTGCAATTATTTCTTTGTAATGACATTAATCGTGCACTCTTTTCCGNCGCCGAGATTACTATCTTGATGAATAAGCAAAGACATCCTTCTTTGTCATCAAAATCTGGCATAACATATCCATTCTTTTCTGGAAAGTTGATTATCATGATGTTTAGGTTGTTAATTTGCTTGTCTTCTTACCTTGATTGTTCATAGTGCTTGTTGCAATTATTTTTTTGTAATGACATTAATCGTGCTCTCGTTTCCGTAACTAACTGTGGCTAGTTTACAACTTTTACCCTTCAGGAAAAAATCTTCCAAGAAATAGATCATAGGTCTGGAAGATGTAGGCATTACTGTGTGTAATAAGAAGATATCTTCATGATGGTCCATTTTCAAGATACGAACCGGACGAGAACGCAGAAAAATCATGTAACGAGGAGGTACTCTTCATTGTAATAGCCAACTTCTAATTTGGGGGCAAATTAGGCAAGTTCATCTCTCTTGCATTCAAATTTTTGTCTTCTATTTTTGTTCTATTAGTTAACTTTGATATATACGAGCAATTTTATTTATTTGGTCAACGAGGGGCTGAGTTTTCGGTGTATATTTTCTCCTTGGCCGGCCTATCATGTGTTTGGGAGCTGAGTTCTTTGATCAAATCTATACCCTGTATTCCAACTAATACGTAATACCGTAATAAAAAACTTTAGTCTTTAGAGATTTAATAAACTATTGTTCATTTCGAATTTGTCCGTCTTTATTTCACTCGAGTTTTGATAATGGTTGCAGTAGCCAACTTATTATGCTGACTAAATTAATGATTAAACAAGCTTTTAGTCGATCCTAGTCGGGCAAACTCGGGAATCTATATATCTTTATTTCCTGCTTTTTACCGATTATTTTGATCTGTTTCAATGCAAAATTTATCGGGCCCTTGATTCTGAGGTATTGTCGTATTCTTCTGTTTAGTGTTCTTCCAGAAACTCCCATGCATGTCAATGTAGGATCGTCCCTTTATGAGTATTTATTTTGATTTTTTTATCATAATGCCGATACTTTTGTGCTTGTTTTCGTATATTTTTAGTGTTATTGTCTTCGGGTTTCTGAACTACTTTGCAAGTTTTCTTATTTTTCCAAAGACTAGAGCTTTAATCTTGCTCGATTTCCTGACCTGGACTAAGCTCAGGCGATGGCTGTTCTTGGCTTCCGTGGGTTTAGAATAGAATCCACCAAAATCAACGCATAATTCTGTTCCAAATCTCTCGAAGATCAACGATTTTTCGCACAATACTGCGTTAAAATCCCCAAACCCAAGTTTTTGTGCTCCCTTTTTCGGTATTTCCCCCTATATAAGACCTCAAAACTTTACAGGCCAATCTGCGCCTCCATGACCCATCTATGTTGCCTTGATGGCATCTCCTTTATCCACGTACCGAAACCGAGGTGATGCTTGGATCGGCCACGACCCTATCGCCAGTCTTGAATTAACATAGGAATTGCCTTTATTGGTGAGTCTAAACATCACCATAATTATCATCAGCAACAGACGACGACGAGCTTTAACGTGGGAAACAGGCCCGAGGCAGATGGAGATGGAGTTTATTCGGTAAATGTCTTGGCCGAAATAGAGCATTTGGCCGACTCTTGCAACCAAACGTGGCTATCAGAGATATGCGTATAGCGAAATTCTAAATATCAATCTATGAATCTAAATTCTAAATTCTAAATTTTAAATTCTAAATATGCGTATAGTCTACGCAAAACTTGATACTTCCTTCGCGCTGAGCATTATATACATGGATTAAAGCCAATTACAAGTGCCACCGAATCAACGATATTTCGTGACGGTCTTACCTTAGGTCGCATCGTCCTTTATTTAGCGCAATAAATAAAATAAATTACAAAAAATAAGCTAAATTCATTAATTATACTATGCGTTAATAGATGAAAATTAAGATGATAAGAACAGAAAATAAACGTAACATTATTTTCTAGTTCTTACGTATTTGCAAAATATTAATTAAAAAAAATTATGTTTTTATTTTTATTTTTTTTATTTATAAAATTTGAAGAGAGATAGAAGAGGGATCTAAAAAAAAGCAAGGCTTACAAGGCTAACCAAGAGAAGTTGAAATTTTGTAAGGATGCATTAGGATGCCTTCTTCTTCCCAAACAAATAAGCTCAATCAATAGGCATTACTCTTGTCTCTCGCGGCTTCGACCCGATTCTTCCCAATCTGCAAGGAGCCATTATCGTCAAGTATGCAACCATATACGATAAAGTTTTAAAACAAAATAAATCAGAGTTAAAAGCAACGAATGACAATCTATACGTTTTGAGGGTTTTCATCGAACACTTTAAACAAATTTTGGACAATCACACCTCAAATCTTTTGATTTTCAATCCAACAGCATTCACATTAAATTTTTTTAGGACAAATTTGTTCTTTTCGAGCCCTCCCAAGTATGCTTTCTTTTAAAATCAAATTATCGATTCATGTTTAATATGTACACTTAAAATGAAGTTAAAATTAAAAAGTTAAACTTGCATTTATTGAGAGATGCAAGCGACCAAGGGAGATTACAGTTGAGGAGAGCTGACGAGTGATAAAAAGGCAAAAGTAAATGTTCAAAAAATTTAACTTCGACTGTGTTGTGTGACAAATCGAAAGGTTTGAAGTATTAGTTATCAAAAAAATTGCTCGAGGTTTTTGATGAAAAAAACTCCAAACGTTTAGGGTGTTCAGTAAAGTTAGCATTTCTTAATGTTGCCAAGCAATTTCTTAAATAATAAATTGTTCTAATTTAGATACCAGAACTCTATTTAATTATTATTTTTTGTTCATAAATAGAGTTTGATTCTATGAGAATAGACTGAAACAAAAGTTTGATTCCTATAAACCAAACCTCCAATGTTGTTTCCTTAAAAGTTAAAACTAAATTCCCAAAGACAATATTCATTTCAGGACAGGGACGTACCTTGTCCATGAGCCAGTAGCCAATTGTTGGCATGTACTGCATTAAGTACATAACAATAAGCACAAGCTGTCTGCACGGACTTAGCTCAGTTAGTTCAGGGATAGTAGATTTAGTACAAGTGTCACGATTCGAGCCTAATCTACCGCAGTTTAAGAGCTTAAATCCTCACAATGGTTTGGGGTCGTTCCTTGCGGTGCCAGGTCATGGCCTCCCATCTCTGAGCTGCTGAGTCCTCGTGATTTAACTCCCTCACAAACTCTGTTGGGCCGGGTGGGTAAGGACCCTGGGGGCGAGAGATTTCGCCTTTTGGTACAAGCAAGCACAGGCTGCCAAGAGATAAGATAAATATAAAATAAAATTAAAACCTAACATAAATATGTACACGTGCATGAGAAAGATGAAGTTTCATTTGTAGATTCTTTAACAGAATATTGGCTTCTAGTTTCGATCCATGGTTTTTTGATCCTCGTTTGATTATCGATTTTTGTTATCTTGTTTTATGTGTTTCTTTTCTCTATTTTTTTCATAAATTCTTCATTTCATCCCCTTTAAGGTTAGATAAAGGTTACATTTCACTGCTCGTGCGAGTTCACCTCAGTGGTCAATGGATGACAGCTCTGGTAACAAGTGTCTGAGTTTGAATCTTGCGCTGCCATAGTGTGAGAGTTTTTACCTTCAATGTTGAGGTAGCTCATTGAGGCATCAGGAAGAAGACCTTTCATCCTTGGGCTGCTGAGTCACCGTAACTTACCCCTTCACAGCCTGTCGGGCAGGGGTGTGGGGGCCCTCGGGGCGGGAGATTCCGCCTTTTAGTAACAAGGTTACATTTCACTCTACCTATGTCACCTACATAGGAATCTTATTGCATAATGATATATTTATTTATAGTCTACTAAATGAATTATTAACTGATGATATATATGTACCTGATTTGATATCCAAACTTCTTTCAGGCCATGAGACGCGGCAATTATCGTCAACTCTGCACATCTTTCTGATGATAGACGTTTCTGCCAGAAAAATAGAAAATACAAAAAAGAAAGAAAAATCATCTTCCTGCCAGTTGAAATTAGGGATGGGCAACCCAAGCCCGACCCACGGTCTCAGCCCGACTCGTAGCTTTTGGGTCGGGCTTGTAATGGAAAATTTGGGTTTTTTTAAATTTGGGTCGGGTTTTTATTTATTGTTTGGTTTTTGGGTCGGGCTTTTATTTTTACTAAACCCGCAAGCCCGACCCAAAACCCATTTAATTGCTATAACTTTTTTCTAATTTCTGCTAGGGCTGAGATTAAAATCACGCGACGACCGACGCTCCTTGGTTCTCCACTGCTAGCTGCGAAAGTCATTTCCGTCTTCTGTTTTCCTTATTTCCTCCACTGCTAGGGCTGAGAGTACTTGATTATTTGCTTCTCATTTCCGTCTTCTGTTTTTCTCTCTTCTGCCGGTATGTTTCTCCGACTGCTGAAACGACTCTTTCGTCGTTTTCTGTGTTTTTTTAATGTTAGTTTGCTGTTGTTCTTGTCTGGCTTTCGTTTGCTTATGTTTACTATTGCGATTAAATCTGCGGCTAATTTGTTTCGCATTTCCATTCTTTAATCTGTTTTGCGTATTTTGGTGGGAATTTCGAAGTCGTTTTTGCTCTTTTTGACTGAATTTTTTGGACTTTGATTTTCGTCCGGAAGCATGTTAGCTTCGGGAGGCGTTTGCAGTTAATTTACTTCTGAACTTTAGTTTAGTTGTGATGACGGGTTTATGGACGATGACAGTTCAGAAATGGTGAAAACTGATAAATGTTGCTTTAAAGCCTTTTCCGTTTGGGAGGAGCAATGTTAACTGCTTTGTTTGAGAAAAATCAAAAGTGCTTGTGAATGCCTCTTGCTTTTCCTTTTTAATTGAAGAGTCTGTAGTAGTTTTGGTAAAAACTTCCCACAATAAAAAGTAATACATTGAATAAAATTTGGTTTGATGTTTCTTATGTATTTCCTGAATCAACTCCATTTTACTCAAACAAAATGAGATATTGTTATTCTATAAGCATAATGTGAAGATTAAATAAAATTTTCTATGTATTAGGCTACCCCCCTTGATAGGAGGATTTGTTGTAGCAGCTGCTACTTAGGCATTCAGGGCGAGGCCACCAACAGCTAGACTACTGATTTAGCTTACTGATATCTTACGGAATGGATAGTGAAACTAGTCAGACAAATAGCAGTATGAATTCGAAGAAAAGAGTGTTTAGATCGGAAGTTTGTGATCACTTTGTATTGGTGGAAATTGGTGATCCCGAAGAGCCGAAAGCAGAATGCAATTATTGTTCTCAACTTTATGCTTGTCACCCTCGAAAGAATGGCACGTCAACTATGAGCAGACATTTGAAAATATGCAAAAAATATTTAGCTAGCAATGACAGAAAACAAAAAACGTTGCATTTTGTTAAGGAAGATAGAGAAAACCTTACCGATCAATTTACCCAATCAACTGCACGTATCTACCTAGCAAGAATGCTCATTAAAGATGAACTTCCAATAAAAATGGTGGAATGGGAAGGATTCAAGGAATTGCTTCAATATTTTCAAAAGTCCTTTGTTATGCCATCACGTAGGACGATTGCTAGAGATATCGAGTCGTTGTACAAAAAAGAGAAAAATCAATTGATTGAGTATATTAAAAAAAGTGGGAAAAGAATGTGCTTAACTACAGATGCATGGACTTCCAACCAAAATATGAATTACATGGTTTTGATGGGACATTTCCTTGACGGTGATTGGAAGTTGCACAAAAAGATTCTCAATTTTTGACAGATTGAGAATCATAAGGGGGAAACAATTGCAAACATGTTGGAAGACTGTTTGGTCGAATGGGAAATTAACAAAGCGTTTACGATAACTGTTGACAACGCCTCTTCCAATGATGCCGCCATTGGTCATTTAGTTAAACGTTTAAGACATTGGAAAGGCTTAGTGGTAGATGGATCATGCATCCATGTACGTTGTTTTGCTCATATTATGAACTTGATTGTCAACGACGGTCTCAAAGAACATGAATGTGCAATTAGTAGAGTGCGCAAAGCAGTGAAATATGTGAAGTCTTCACTGGGAAGGTTACAACAATTTAAGAAGTGTATTGATGGCCTCAAAATTACATTCAAGAATAATGTAAGTCTTGATGTGCCTACTAGATGGAATTCTATGTACCTAATGTTAGTGAATGCTGAAAAATACTCAAAGGCATTTAAAAAATTAAGAGATTGTAATAAAAAATTTGTTTCGGACATGGAAGATGATGGACCGCCAACAGATGCAGATTGGGCTAACATTCGTGAATTATGTAAGTTCTTGAAGGTGTTTTATGATACTACACTCAAAGTTTCAGCTTCACT
>QAOC01035999.1:0-11773 GCA_003255005.1 Begonia fuchsioides | reverse complement strand
TAGATGATATCCTTTTTGGAGCCTCTAATAAATCTCTGTACGATGACTTTGCTTCCCTCATGCAAGAAGAATTTGAAATGAGCATGATGGGGGAACTTAGATTTTTCTTAGGACTTCAAATTAGGCAATCTTTAAATGGAACATTCATTTGTCAACAGAAATATGTCAAGGATCTCCTCAAGAGATTTGGATTAAACTCTTGTAAATCATCTAAAACTCCCATGAGTACCACAACAAGATTGGACAAAGATGAAAATGGTCAAGGTGTGGACATTAAGAAATATCGTGGTATGATTGGATCTCTTTTATACTTAACTGCTAGCCGTCCGGATATCCTTTTTAGTGTCTGTCTATGTGCTAGATTTCAAGCGGCTCCTAAAGAATCTCATATGACTGTCATAAAAAGAATTTTCAAATATCTAATTGGCACATTTGACTTAGGATTATGGTATTCAAAAGGAGTCTCTCTTGATTTGTTAGGATATTCCAATGCAGACTATGCAGGTAGTCTAGTGGATAAGAAAAGTACAAGTGGTACTTGTCAATTTTTAGGAGAGTCCTTAGTCTCTTCGTTTTCAAAGAAGCAAAATTCAGTTGCTCTTTCAACTGCCGAAAGCGAATATATCGCAGCCGGTAGTTGTTGTGTTCAAATGCTTTGGATGAAGCAAACTCTAGAGGACTTCAACCTAAGATTCTCTAAAATTCCTATCTTGTGTGATAACACGAGTGACATTAACATTTCTAAAAACCCAATCCTTTACTCAAGAACCAAGCACATAGAAATTCGTTATCACTTTATCAAAGATCACGTTCAAAAAGGGGATATTGTTTTGGAATTTCTCAAGTCTAGTGATCAATTAGCAGACATATTCACAAAACCCTTGGATGAGAAGACATTTTTTGGAATTAGAACTAGGTTAGGGATTATTCGGGTTGATGGTGTTTAAGAACATCATTTTCTTATTATTCTGCTAAATACTGTGACAGCGGTCAACATAAAGAAGTTTATGTCGACCGGATGTTTGGCTCTGTCCAAAAAGATGTCGACATAACCTCGGGTATGTCGACAGGACTTTCAATTCTGTCATAGAACGGCCGACATAATCATGATTCAGTCGACCGGAGATACAACTTTAAAACCATTATGGCGGGTGGATTTCAGTTTTGAACTCTCTCTCTCGCGATTTTTTCTCCTCCCTTCACTCCTTGTCTTAGATCTTAAGCTTCCCTAAGATCATGGCTTCTACTTCTAAACTTCCGACCAAGAGGAAACAAACTTCACAGTCAGACAAACCTTCAGAATCTCATCCTCCGTCCATTGATAAGCGTCTATTTCGAAACGAAAAGGCTCAAGAGAGGTATACTCAGTACTTTCAATCAAAACCTCTAATCCTAAGTAGAGTATATTTATCACATGGAATAGCAGGGATTGATATCTCTGAATACACAGATTATTTGGGTTTAACTTCCTTGTTTAGCCTAAGGAGTAGTTACAATGAGGAAGTAATCCGATTATTTTACGCAAATTTGCACTCAATTCCTCACCCTTTCGCCCTTAAGAGCTATGTGTTAGGGTATCCTATAAGAATCACTGCTGACTCCTTGAACACAATGCTCAAGTGTACCTCAAACGAGTTCACTGATAAATACTACGAGCAAGGGAAGGAACCCTCACTAGTTCGGTGCTCAGATTATCGAGAATTCTTGCGATTAATCGCTAAGGATCCAAGGAACGTCCCGTACAAACCAAAGGAAAGTGATCTCAATATAATGGCAAGCCTAGTACACCATATCATTACCTATAACCTGCTGCCCAAAGGCGGGGATAGAGACCATATCAGCAACATGGAGCTGTATGTTCTCTACATGTTTTTCCAACGGAGACGCTTCAATGTCGGATACATTATTATGAAGCGTATGCTTGATGTCCTGGATGTGGCATCTAAGTCCCTGCCATTCAATCTCCTCCTAATGGAGATTTTCTAGAAACAAGGTGTTCAGTTTCCTCCTTCAACTTCCTTCATCAAGGTCAGGCACCTTGATGTTTACTCTGCCTCCACACTTGCAAGGATGGGATTAGCCAAGGATGATGATGGAGTTTGGCATTACAAGAAAAACATGCCACCCAAATCTCCCACTTCCTCTTCAAGAAACGACCCACCCTTGACATCAGACGAGCTTCACATTCCACCAGAGCATCGGCCTGATCGCGAGAAACAATTCTCTTCCTCCATGGTTAAGGAACGACTTGATATGCTCACAAGACTCATCTCAAACTTAGCATCCTCAGTTGAGTCATTACATCATAAGGTCGATAAACTCCAGAAACAAGTTGATGCTTGGGACGACTACTATGAAGATGAAGAAGAACATGAAAAGGATGATCCAAGATCTTCAGCACGACCTACTCCTTTTTCAGCTGAGCCAGATGTCACACCGGCTAGTGATCCGGTCAAGGAGCAACTTCCTGAAGTAGGGACGGTGTTGATTCCCTCCTCCACTGGAACTCTGGTTCTTGATTCCCCATCCTCCTCACCGATTACTTTTCCATCCTTAGATGACGAGGCATTAAGAGGAGAAAAGGATATCTAAGTAGATATTGTTTAAATCTCTTTTAGACTTTGAATCTTAGCTTTACTTAGTAATTCATCTTTTGTTCACCTCTCCTTGTACGTAAACAATATTTTTTTTGTGTGATTCAATGTTCTATCTTTGTGCTTTACTGCTCTATTCTCTTTGATGCTTATATTTTTTTTGATAATGTCAATGGGGGAGAATAAGTGACTATGTATGGGGGAGCTTTGAATATCTATAAAACATGCATGCATATTGTATGGGGGAGTAAATTTATCTTTCAATTGTTTTGTCATCATCAAAAAGGGGGAGATTGTTGGCTTTAAAAGGTTTTAAAGCAATCAATTATTTTTTATGATAACTATGTTAATTATGTATGAAAGATAAAATTAAAGTCTAGCAAGTGCTGCAGAATTTGGTAAGTTTTTTTTAAAGCTTAGGTCGACCGAACTGCTCAATATGTCGACCGCACGGATAACAGAAGTGTCGAAGAAGCAATTTATGTCGACAGGTAAGAAGTTCTGTCGACCGCTCAAAGTCCAGAGAAGAATCATATGTCGACCGCCTATCAAGTATGTCGACCGGTTGAAGACAATTAAAGTTCAAGACATTGGATCGTATCTCGACCGGACGAAACTTATGTCGACCGCTTGTAATTCAGAGACAAATTGTCTGTCGACCGTTAGGAACATCTGTCGACCGTTCAAATTTCCAGCGGAAGAAGAAATTAGAAGTTATGTCGACAGTTAAAGAACTTATGTCGACCGGCTAAATTCCAGAGAGTTTTCCATGTTGACTGCCAAGAGTAGATGTCGACCGAAGAACTTCGAGATACTGAAGTTATGTCGACAGTTAAAGAACTTATGTCGACCGGCTAAATTCCAGAGAGTTTTCCATGTCGACAGCCAAGAGTAGATGTCGACCGAAGAACTTCGAGATACTGAAGTCATGTCGACAGCTCCAAAGTTATGTCGACTGGTCAAGACCAACGACAGGAAAATTCTTCAACGGCTACTTCCTTATGAGTGTCAACGGCTATCTCTATGTAGACAGCCCCCGAATATATGTCGACAGCTCCGAAGTCTGACAGACGGAAATCTATAAATTGGAGAGAAGCCAAAAGAAACAGCCAATTTTTGAGAGAGAAAAGCACGTCCAATTGCTGCCAAAATTTCTTGTTAGCTTTTCTCTTACTCTCTCTTCATTGTAAATCATATAAGATCATTCTCATTGTGATCGAGAGAGTAGTTTCAAATCATTCTCGAAAAACTTTAAGTTATTATTTGTGAGAAATTGTAAAGGGGTGACGCCTTTTAGAAAGAAGAGTCATTTGTAAGGTTTGATTGACACCCGGAAGAAAATCATAGTAAAGCTCGAGGTAGAGTGGAAAGATCTTGAAGGAGGAACCTTGAAGCGCTGACGTAGGCAAGGTTGGCCGAACCGCGTTAACAATCTCAGTGTTATCTCTCCCTCCCTTAAACTATTTAATTATTGTTTGGGCCTGGTTATTTAATAGATAACCAAATTTAGAAGAGAAATCAAGAATTTGCCTTGTTATTACCTTGTCATTCCCACGTCTTTACATAGCTACCGAAGTTTCCGATGGTTATTTTTTCTTACTTGTTTCCCCTCATACATACAATTGACACCAGAGGACGAAGATTAGCTCCTCTCAAAACCCGAACAGGGCCCATTTAGACAAATAATCAGCCCCTAAAATTAGTGCAAAAAATGCTTTTTTTCCCTCTTTCACTTATCTGTACTCGTTTTAACACAAGATACGTCCGCAAAAGCACCAACCACTCTTCTTATCACTTTTTTAAGTTGCAATTAAACTTTTGGGACTATTTGGAGCCTAAACCGGATGTTGAAAAAAGTTTACTTGGTGACCAAGTAATCAAAATGCCTTGCTATTACCTTGTCATTCCCTCGTCTTCACATAGCGACAGAAGTTTCCGATGGTTATTTTTTCTTACTTGTCTTCCCTTATACATACACTTGACATCAGACAAGTAATCAGCCCCTAAAATAAGTGCAAGAAAATGCCTTTTTTTTCCCTTTTTCACTTATCTGGACTCGTTTAAACACAAGATACGTGCGTAAAAGCACCAACCACCCTTGTTATACTTTTTTATGTTGCAATTAAACTTTTGGGATGATTTGGATCCCGTACCGGACGTTGAAAATAGTTTACTTGGTGACCAAGTAATCAAAATGCTTTGGTATTACCTTGTCATTCCCACGTCTTCACATAAGGACAAAAGTTTCCGATGGTTATTTTTTCTTACTTGTTTCCCCTAATAGATACACTTGACATCTAAGAACAAAGATTGGCACCTCTCGGAACCCGTAACGGATCCATTTAGACATGTAACCAGGCCCTAAAATTAGTGCGAAAAAATGCATGATTTTCCCTCTTTCTCTTATGTGTACCGGGGTCGGAAGAATGCACGCACACGGGACTCGGATGAACGTCGTGTGCGGCAAACGGGAAAATTGGTCGTGCGATTAGTGGTGTTGCATTGCAGAAGCGTATGGTGATGGGAAATATGGGGAATGGTCGAATAAAAGTGGAGATGGCTTAGTAAAATATAGGAATGGCTCGAAAGGTGGAAATATGGTGAATTTTGGGAATGGAAGGAAAAGGGTGATCGCTCGGGGAATGCGATGGACTCTTTAGAGTTTTGATATGTAGATGGATGGACAATTTGAATACCTGAGCAATCAAGGTATTCTCCTCGGTAGACCTCGCCCGCACTCGAATGTGACGCACCGATCGTACGTGCAAAGGGTTGACGTTCTCGGCCGGATATTATGCACCGGAGAAGTATACGTTGGAGAGAGCTTCAAACATTTTGGGAAGAAGGCGCAATGCACAAATTTTCTCTAAAAATTCACTATGTCTCATTCAAGTGGAAGTGTTACACTTAAATACTAAAAACGTAAAAGATAAAAAGCTAAGAAAGATAAATGAAGCCCTTGGATGACCTGAACGCCTAAGATTGCTTCAGAAGGTCTCTTGTTGACTTTAGGCTCGGTTCATGAAGATTGGCACAGTTGGTTTTGCGTCTTGAACGAAGGTGACTGTGGTTGTCTGAGAGGTGGCACCAGTAGTAATAATCTTCGAGCCATGAAAGATTGGCTCATGCCAATTTGGATCCGGGGCTTCTAAAAGGCTCTCGGTGGTCTGAAAGAGGTGTCACATGGTCTGGTTCCTCGGTTGTCCAGCAATGGTTCATGAATGTGCGCGGGCGACTTGAAAAAGACCGAACCGGTGGTTGATCCGATCTCGGATATGGTAGGATCCTTGAGGATATTGTGCAAAGTTGTTGCTCGAAGATCCTCTGAAGATTCAACAGATTGATCACGGATTTTATGGATGAAAATCCGTTGTGGCTAGCCGGTTGTTGGTGAACTGTCTTGTGTGCGCGGTTTGACCTTATCTCCATGTCATCATGAGATTTGTCCGTGCCATTTTGAAAAGTTTCTGATCTTTATTTTTTTTACTCGTTTCCCCTCATACATACACATGACATCCAAGGACAGAGATTGGCTCCTCTCGGAACCCGGAACGTGTCCATTTAGACAAGTAACCAGCCCTTAAAATTAAAGCAAAAAATGCCTTTTTGTTTCCTCTTTCTCTTATCTATATTTGTTTTAACACCAGATACGTGCGTAAAAGCACCAACCACTCTTGTTATAACTTTTTTATGTTGCAATTAAATTTTTTGGACAATTTGGAGCCCGAACCTGACGTCTGCAATTAAAAAGTTTACTTGAAGACCAAGTAATCAAAAGGTCTTGCTATAACCTTGTCATTCCCACGTCTTCAAATAGCGACCGAAGTTTCCGATGGTTATTTTTTCTTACTTGTTTCCCCTCATACATACACTTGACATCGGAGGACGAAGATTGGGTCATCTTGGAACCCGGAACGGGTCCATTCAGACAAGTAACTAGTCCATAAAATTAGTGCAAAAAATATTTTTTTCCCTCTTTCTCTTATCTGTACTCGTTTTAACACTATATGTGCGTAAAAGCACCAACCACTCTTCTTATAACTTTTAATGTTGCAATTAAACTTTTGTGACGATTTGGATTCCGAACCCGACATTGAAAAAAGTTTACTTGGTGACCAAGTAATCAAAATACCTTGCTATTACATTGTCATTCTCACGTCTTCACATGGCGACCAAAGTTTTCGATGGTTATTTTTCTTACTTGTTTCCCCTCATATATACATTTGACATTGGAGGACGAAGATTGGCTTCTCTCGGAACCAGAAACGGATCCATTCAGACAAGTAACAATTCAGTAAAATTAGTGCAAAAAATTCCTTATCGGTACTCGTTTTAACACTATATACGTGCGTAAAAGCACCAAACACACTTCTTATAACTTTTGAATATTGCAAATATACTTTTAAGATGCTTTGGGCCCCAAACCTGACGTTGAAAAAAGTTTACTTGGTGACCAAGTAATCGTAATGCCTTGCTATTACCTTATCATTCCCACGTCTTCACATAGAGACCGAAGTTTCGGATGGTTATTTTTTTTACTTGTTTCTCCTCATACATACACTTGACATCGGATGACGAAGATTGGCTCCACTCGGAACACGGAACGGGTCCATTCAAACAAGTAACCAGACCCTAAAATTAGTGCGAAAAAATACCTTTTTTTTTCCTCTTTCTCTTATGTGTACTCGTTTAACACTATATACGTGCGTAAAAGCACCAACCACTCTTCTTATAACTTTTTCATGTTGCAATTAAACTTTTGGGTCGATTTTGAGCCCGAACCCGACGTTGAAAAAAGTTTACTTGGTGACCAAGTAATCAAAATGCCTTGCTATTACCTTGTCATTCTCACGTCTTCACATAGCGACCGAAGTTTCCGATGGTTATTTTTTCTTACTTGTTTCCCCTCAAACATACACTTAACATCGGAGGACGAAGATTGGCTCGTCTCGGAACCCAGAACGGGTCTATTCAAACTAGTAACCAGCCCCTAAAATTAGTGCAAAAAAAAGCATTTTTTCCCTCTTTCTCTTATCTGTTCTAGTTTTAACACCATATACGTCCGTAAAAGAACCAACCACTCTTGTTATAACTTTTTTATGTTGCAATTAAACTTTTCGGAAGATTTGGAACCCGAACCCGACGTTGAAAAAAGTTTACTTGGTCACCAAGTAATTAAAATTCCTTTATATAGAGACCGAAGTTTCCACGTCTTCACATAGAGACCGAAGTTTCCGATGGTTATTTTTTCATATTTGTTTCCCCTCATACATACACTTGACTTCGGAGGACGACGATTGGCTCCTCTCAGAACCCAAAACGGGTATATTGAGACAAGTAACCAACCCCTAAAATTAGTGCAAAAAAAATGCTTTTTTCCCTCTTTCTCTTATTTGTACTCGTTTTAACACTAGATACGTGCGTAAAAGAACCAACAACTATTCTTATAACTTTTTTATGTTGCAATTAAAATTTTTAGATTATTTGGACCGCGAAGCAGACGTTGAAAAAAGTTTACTTAATAACCAAGTAATCGTAATGCCTTGTTATTACCTTGTCACTCCCACGTCTTCACATAGCGACCGAAGTTTCTGATGGTTATTTTTCTTACTTTTTTTCCCTCGTACATACACTAGACATCGGAGGACGATGATTTGCTCATCTTAGAACCCGGAATGGGTCCATTAAGACTACTAACTAGCCCCTAAAATTATTGCAAAAAATGTATTTTTCCCTCTTTCTCTTATCTATACTCGTTTTAACACCAGATACGTCCGTAAAAGCACCAACCACTCTTGCTATAACATTTTTATGTTGCAATTAAACTTTTGGGAAGATTTGGAAACCGAACGAGACGTTGGAAAAAGTTTACTTGGTGACCAAGTAATTAGAATGCCTTGCTATTAGCTTGGCATTCCCACGTCTTCACATAGCGACCGAAGTTTCGGATGGTTGTTTTTTTTGCTTGTTTCCTGATGTTCCTTCCTTGGGGGTCGGCGCACCGTGGGTCGGAAGAATGCACGCACACGGCGCTCGGATGAACGTCGCGTGCGGCAAACGGGAAAACGGGTCGTACGATTAGTGGAGTTGCGTTGCGGAAGCGTATGGTGATGGGAAATATGGGGAATTGTCGAATAAAAGTGGAGATGGCTCAGTAAAATATGGGAATGGCTAGAAAGGTGGAAATATGGTGAATTTTGGGAATGGAAGGAAAAGGGTGATCGCTCGGGGAATGTGTTGGACTCTTTAGAGTTTTGATATGTAGATGGATGGACAATTTGAATACCTGAGCAATCAAGGTATTCTCCTCGGTAGACCTCGCCCGCACTCGGATTTGATGCACCGATTGTACTTGCAAAGGGTTGACGTTCTCGTCCTAAAAGGCATTTTTTCCCTCTTTCTCTTATCTGTACTCGTTTTAACACAAGATACGTGCGTAAAAGCACCAACCACTCTTGTTATACCTTTTTATGTTGCAATTAAACTTTTGGGATGATTTGGAACCTGAACCTAATGTTGAAAAAAGTTTACTTGGTGACCAAGTAATTAAAATGTCTTTCTATTACCTTGTCATTACCACACCTGCACAGAGCGACCGAAGTTTTTTATGGTTATTTTTTCTTACTTGTTTCCCCTGATACATACAATTGACATCAGAGGACGAATATTGGCTTCTCTTGGAACCGGAACGGGTCCATTAAGACAAGTAACCAGAGCCTAAAATTAGTGCAAAAAAATGCTTTTTTCCCTCTTTCTCTTATATGTACTCGTTTTAACACCAGATACGTAAGTAAAAGCACCAACCACTCTTGTTATCACATTTCTATGTTGCAATTAAACTTTTGGGATCATTTGGAGCCCGAACCAGACGTTGAAAAAAGTTTACTTGGTGACCAAGAAATCAAGATGGCTTGCTTTTACCTTGTCATTCCCTTGTCTTCACATAGCGACCGAAGTTTCTGATGGTTATTTTTTCTTACTTGTTTCCCCTGATAGCTACACTTGACATCAGAGGATGAAGATTGGGTCCTCTCGGAACCCGGAATAGGTCCATTCAGACAAGTAACTAGCCCCTAAAATTAGTGCAAAAAATGCTTTTTTTTCTCTCTTTCTCTCATCTGTACTAGTTTTCACACTAGATACGTGCGTAAAATAACCAACCACTCTTGTTATCACATTTTTATGTTGCAATTAAACTTTTGGGATGATTTGGAGCCTGAACCCGATGTTGAAAAAATTTTACTTGGTGACCAAGTAATTAAAATGTCTTGCTATTACCTTGTCATTCCCTTGTCTTCACATAGCGACCAAAGTTTCCGATGGTTATTTTTTCTTACTTGTTTCCCCTCATACATACCCTTGACATCAGAGGACGAAAATTGGCTCCTCTCGGAACCCGAAATAGGTTCATTCAGACAAGTAACCAGCCCCTAAAATTAGTGCAAAAAAAATGTTTTTCACCCTATTTCTTTTATCTGTACTCGTTTTAACACCAGATACGTGAGTAAAAGCACCAACAACTCTTGTTATCACTTTTTTATGTGCAAATAAACTTTTGGGACGATTTGGAGCCCAAACCCAACGTTGAAAAAAGTTTACATGGTGACCAAGTAATCAAAATGCCTTGCAATTACCTTGTCATTCCCAAGCCTTCACATAGCGACCGAAGTTTCAAATGATTATTTTTTTTTACTTGTTTCCCCTCATACACACACTTGACATCGGAGGAACAAGATTGGCTCCTCTCAAAACAAGGAACGGGTCCATTCAGACAAGTAACCAGCCAATAAAATTAGTGCAAAAAAATGCTTTTTTTGCATCTTTCTCTTATCTGTACTTGTTTTAACAGCAGATACGTGCGTAAAAGCAATAACCACTCTTGTTATAACTTTTTTATGTTGCAATTAAACTTTTGGGATGATTTGGAGCCCGATAATTAGTTTTTCTTACTTGTTTTCTCTCATACATACACTTGACAATGGAGGACGAAGATTGGCTCCTCTCGGAACCCGGAACGGGTCTATTCAGACAAGTAACCGCCCTAAAATTATTGCAAAAAATCCTTCTTTTCCGTCTTTCTCTTATATGTACTCGTTTTAACACCAGATACGTGCGTAAAAGCACCAACCACTCTTGTTATAACTTTTTCATGTTGCAATTAAACTTTTGGGATCATTTGGAGCCCGAACCGGACGTTGAAAAAAGTTTACTTGGTGACCATGAAATGAAGATGGCTTGCTTTTACCTTGTCATTCCCACGTCTTCTCATAGCGACCAAAGTTTCCGATCATTATTTTTTCTTACTTGTTTCCTCTCATACATACACTTGACATCGGTGGACGACGATTAGGTCCTCTCAGAAACTAGAACGGGTCCATTCAGACAAGTAACCAGCCCCTAAAATTAATGCAAAAAAATGCATTTTTTCCCTCTTTCTCTTATCTGTACTCGTTTTAACACCAGATACGTGCGTAAAAGCACCAACCACTATTGTTAAAACATTTTTATGTTGCAATTAAAATTTTGGGACGATTTGGAGCCCGAACTCGACGTTGAAAAAAGTTTACTTGGTGACCAAGTAATTAAAATGCCTTGCTATTACCTTGTCATTACCACGGCTTCACATAGCGACCGAAGTTTCCGATGGTTATTTTTTCTTACTTGTTTCCTCTCATACATACACTTTACATTGGAGGACAAAGATTGGCTTCTCTCGGAACTCGGGTTTATTCAGGCAAGTAACCAGCCCCTAAAATTAGTGCAAAAAATGCATTTTTTCCCTCTTTCTCTTATCCTTACTAGTTTTAACACCAGATAAGTCCGTAAAAGCACCAACTACTCTTGTTATAACTTTTTTATGTTGCAATTAAACTTTTGGGATGATTTAGAGCGCGAACCCGACGTTGAATAAAGTTTACATGGTGACCAAGTAATCAAAATGTCTTGCAATTACCTTGTCATTACCACGCCTTCACATAGCGACCGAAGTTTCCGATGGTTATTTTTTCTTACTTGTTTCCCCTCATACATACACTTTACATTGGAGGACAAAGATTGGCTTCTCTCGGAACTCGGGTTTATTCAGGCAAGTAACCAGCCCCTAAAATTAGTGCAAAAATGCATTTTTTCCCTCTTTGTCTTATCCGTACTCGTTTTAATATCAGATATGTAAAGACCCA
>QAOC01035998.1:167444-181062 GCA_003255005.1 Begonia fuchsioides | reverse complement strand
CGATAGCTCGCTCGATCCAAAAATTTTGGGAAAAAGCTCGACAGGCTCGGCTCGAACAGGCTCGACAAGCTATGCTCAAATAGCTCGGCAGGCTCGACGAACCGGCCGAGAGCGGGCTCGGCTCGCTCGAGCCGGCTCTATTCATTGCTATGATAAAAATTGTAGTTATTCATTGCAAATACTTCCCAATTTAAGGGAATAAATTAATATTTATCATATTTAATATATTTTAACAATAATTTTTTAATAATGTTACGTTTAGTCGGCTTAAATTGCTCAAATTATTATTTTACTCGACAACTATAATAAAAGAATAAATGTGACAATAATATTTTGTTTGCTCGTTATATTGATTAGGGACGGTGAAATTATTAATAAACCGTCTTTGGTCTCTATTCTTGAGATTGCATACGTTTACATCATCGAGAAATTTTGATGTAGGATTTTTTAAATTATTTAATCTAATTTCACAAATAAACATTTTTTTATTTTTAATATAATTTACTTTAAGACATATTATTAATTAATTAACGCGAGCGAAGATTCTGTAAACGACAAAATGATGGGCAGGTTCAGGTGGACCGTTCTTTGCTGCGCACGCTTGTGTACCTCCATCTCTTTTCACAAAATCAGGAAACGAAAAGTTGATCCCCTGCAGCCGTAACCACCGACACGAATCATACAAGCCCTTGGATCAGCATCTCAAATCACAATCAGCGGTTCAGATAATTCCACTTTCGTATCCCATTTCCGGCCATCCGTATATAACAGCTTCTGTGCCTTGCCACTCCCTCCCTGTATGAATCATCTTGTCGGATTCACTCTGAATTCCGCCATTTTTTTAAAGCTTTTGATACTTTCTCTACGTGGAGGATTCGGTTACTATATATATACCAAGCTTTGCATTGAAGTCACTCGAGAGTCTTAAGTTGATCACTGTGAGTTGCGGATTGATAATCGGACGGCTTTGATGGCCGTCGAATTGAGCTCCGATCGCCCTTCTGTGGTTTCAATGAACTTATTCGTTGCTCTTCTTTGCGCCTGCATTGTTATCGGCCATTTTCTTGAAGAACATCGTTTGTTCAATGAGTCTATTACGGCTCTCATTATTGTGAGTAGATTATTGAACCCTTTTGTCCGGAATGTTTCTTTATACAAACAGAATATTCAATTCGATCATGGGAAATGATTTCAGGGTTTATGCACTGGGGTGGTTATATTGCTTACGACGAAAGGGAAAAGCTCACGTTTATTAGTGTTCAGTGAAGATCTCTTCTTCATCTATCTTCTTCCCCCGATAATATTCAATGCTGGGTGAGCTTACGATTTTCGTTATGATGTTTGAAATAACTTGAAAACCAAAAGAGTTTAAATGCTGTTTTTAATTTAGATTTTGATTGACTCTGCTTACTGCTTTTCCGATCCAAGGTTCCAGGTGAAGAAGAAGCAATTTTTTCGCAACTTTATGACCATCATGCTCTTCGGAGCATTTGGCACTCTCATATCATTTGGAATTATATCATCAGGTATACTCAATGTCGTGATTTCAATACTAATTCCTTCAAGAACAAAGAATCAATTCTTGATATTTGATAATCATATTAAAGTTTCACTATTCCTTGTTCTGAGTTCGTTAGAGTTTATCCTTTTAGAGTAGTTCTCTTGAAAGTTATATTTTTTGCTTATTTCGTTCAATCAATTTGGTTTATTTTTGCCAACAGAAAGTTACAATTGAATTAATGGTTCATGATTTCGTGTAGGTGCCTTCCATATTTTTCAGAAAATAGGAATTAGTTCACTTGAGATTACCGACTACCTAGGTATACTAAATATACTTCAGATGTTCCAAACCTTGTCTCTTACTCAAATTTTTTTATTTTATTTTTTTATCTCTGCTCATTTGAGGCGGCTCTCTTCATTTATTCAGCAGTCGGCGCCATATTTTCTGCAACCGATTCTGTTTGCACTCTGCAGGTAATTAAGATCATTGAGAAGTTGTAATTGTAGTTGATTGGAAGTTGAGTTTCGTTTACATATCATATACTCACTGATTCATGTAATCTCTTATTTATAAATATTTATGTTATATTATATTTGTTAGGGAATGATATGTGAACGTGTCCTAGTGCAAAATTAGCAGAAAGTTACAATGTAATCGTAGCACTACTCATTCTATATTGTCCAAAAACATTAACTATTTCTTTCCGTTAATGTAGGTTCTTAATCAGGATCAGACTCCCTTTCTATACAGTTTGGTTTTCGGCGAAGGAGTTGTCAATGATGCTACATCAGTAGTTCTATTCAACGCGATTCAGAAGTTCGATCTCACACACATCAATTCAAGCTTAGTTTCGCAATTTATCGCCAACTTCTTGTATTTATTTATTGCAAGCACCATTTTGGGTTTCTTGGTAAAGTGTTTCCCTTTGTAATGCATTGTCACAGAATAATATAATACTATGAGTATTCATGACAGATTTTTTTATCCTTTGTAGGCTGGCCTGATTAGTGCATACATAATTAAGAAGCTCTACTTTGGCAGGTTTGTTGACAATATCTATACTCATCGTCTCGTGTTTTCGACTCTCTGGTGGACCGTTTGCTCATAATTTCGATTGAAAATAGACATTCGACGGATCGCGAGGTGGCACTGATGATACTCATAGCATATCTCTCATATGTCTTGGCTGAGGTAAGTTATGGATGCTCTTTCTTCTCCCACCCATTTTTGCAATCTCATAGACTATTAATCTATTGTGTTGCAGCTCTTTAACTTAAGCGCGATTCTTACGGTATTCTTTTGCGGTATCGTTATGTCACATTACACGTGGCATAATGTGACTGAAAGTTCAAGGGTGACCAGTAAGTATGTAAATTCTCATAACTATTTCAGCCATAATCATACTTGTTATACAAGAAAACACCAACTGATTTGTCGTTAATCAACGCAGGCATGCTTTTGCCACACTGTCGTGGGTAGCCGAGATTTTTATCTTTCTTTACGTCGGCATGGATGCATTGGACATCGAGAAGTGGAGATATGTAAGCCATAGGTAATGTCAATGCATGTATTTTTTGACCCAAAACTGTTCTTGAACACTAGAATGATTGTTTTAATCTTTCTTTTTAAGTCCTGGGAAATCCATTGTTGTGAGTTCAATATTGCTGGGACTTGTTCTGGTTGGAAGGGCAGCTTTTGTTTTTCCTCTTTCTGTCCTGTCCAATTTGACCAAGAAGTCGCCATATGAGAAGATTAATCTAAAGCAACAAGTAAGATTGGTCTCTTGGCTGCATTTTTGCTCGACATTATTTATAAATATTTTATTGTATTTTCCTTTCTTAGTTCACAATTTGGTGGGCTGGTTTAATGCGTGGGGCAGTGTCTATGGCACTTTCATATAATCAGGTCATCATTTTGAACCTCTTCTTTTGCCTGCAAGCTCTATTTTTTATTTTATATATTACTACTTTTTGTGCATCATCTTCACTACTTATAGTATGTTAACAAATTACAATCGTAGAAGCTCAACCTTATATATCGAGAAAAATTTAATCATTTTTTATATGATTAATTTTTTTACTTTTTTGAAAATTTCTAGTTCTGATATCATGATAAATTATCATCAATCTTTAAAACTCAAACTTTAAGATTAAAAATAATTTAATCATTTATATTTTTTTTACATCTACAATTAGATTATAGTTTGCATTGCGGAAAATGTCAGAATTTTTTTCCTCAGACCTATTCAAGGCCTGACTCAGTCATGGACAATCTCACACCTATATTTTATTACTCGGTTTGACAAAGGGTCAAATTTGTTGTCGAAGTAAAATTTCGTCAAAATAAGTTAACTAAACATGATGTCGGCTTGAAAAATCGACCCATTGGTCCAAGGCTTATGAACCCAAACTCGGACCATCAGCTTTAGTCTAGCAGGTCGACATGACCTTGGACTGCCGAGCCTTGTTCGACCCTAATGAATCTCGGCCGGGGACTGTGATAAAATGGCAGCAAAAAGAGTTTGGTCTTGCCATTTTCTTTAGTTCCTTGCACTGATTTCCTTCATGTATGCAGTTCAGCAGGTCAGGTCACACTCAATTACGAGGGAATGCATTCATGATTACTAGCACTATCACAGTTGTTCTTTTCAGCACCATGGTGAGAGAAAAAAACCATGTTGTTTTCTTGCAATAATTCATGTTTTTTATGCCTTGCCTGTCAAATTGCATAAAGTTTAATCAATAGTGTTGGATTTTTCTGTCCATAACAGGTGTTTGGATTGATGACAAAAGCTTTAGTTAGAATCTTGTTACCTCAGTCAAAACAAACATGCAGTGTCGTTTCAGAGCCATCTACTCCTAAATCCTTCACTCTCCCACTTCTTTGCAATGGGAACAGCTCACCAAGTGGTGATAATTGCAGCCAGAGTTGGAGCTTGTGGATGATTTTTAGCCTTCCTACTCGATCGGTGCACCATTATTGGCGAAGCTTTGACGACGCTTTTATGCGTCCAGTTTTCGGAGGGAGAGGTTTCGTGCCCTTTGTTCCAGGCTCGCCAACTGACGAGGGCGGGCTACAATGGTTGTGTGAGGAAGTACATATTGAAGGTAACAAAATCACTGATAGGTAGAGAGAAATTTTGATAGTCTCTGATTTTTTTTCTCATTTTTGTCTTGAGTTTGCTCACATTTTGAAAGATATGGGATTTCTGCTTGAGGGTAGCTGGTTTTTTTTGGCTTCCAGATTTTGGTTTTTTGAAAGATGTTTTTTGGTGATCTTAGACATTTTTATGACTGCATTATGTTGGTCCATGAAATTGTACATGTTATTGTTCATGAATCCAACCTCAAAAGATTGGGTTTTTTTTGTAAAATTTTATATTTATTTATATGGGTATTCATTTCCATTACTTTACTCTCTTTCTGATATTTGTGCAGTCTTTGGGGATTGTTGCGTTTATCTGGATTCTTTCACGACACGACAATCACTAAACGTAACATTGTTCTTAAGAAAACATGTTCGAGTGAACAAATTTCT
Organism: Begonia fuchsioides; assembly: GCA_003255005.1. Classification (NCBI taxonomy): domain Eukaryota; kingdom Viridiplantae; phylum Streptophyta; class Magnoliopsida; order Cucurbitales; family Begoniaceae; genus Begonia; species Begonia fuchsioides. The sequence goes on along the minus strand of QAOC01035998.1, from coordinate 176,024 downwards.
ACAAAAATCAAGACTTATCATAGAGATATTATTTAGTCATCCAATACTAGTTAGTAAGACTTGTGTTGAACAACTTGATTGATTTAAGGTACAGCATACCAACCGTGATCACACTCGAATCGTTCCGAACCAAAAAAATTAGCCAAACAACGGCTAGAGAGTCTCGAGAAACTGCTCAAAACTGGAGTATTTCGGCTCCCATCCCAGTTCTGCCCGAGTTTTCGAGTTACATAATTTTTTACCCAGCGGGTCACTTGTTCCTACAGCATAGGTAAAACTGTAAAAGGTCAATAAAAATACCATTCCATAATGTAAAGATCTCAAACAAAAAACAAGCATACCAGTGAAGGCCTCGAACTTCTTACTGAATTTGCCACTTTTATTTACCAAGTCCATCACTTCTTGCCTGTAAAAAAGTAAGTTTTTTCAAAGAATATCTAGAAACTGGAGCTACTTGATAAAAGAAACCATTTTCAAAAAGAATATGTACAACTTGTATAGCTTAATCCTTGCAATAAAAATGACTAACCTAGATAGAGGATGATTATCACAACCCAGAAAAATTCGACCCCTGAGGTTCTTCTTTAATATCGCAACCGAGAGGGAAGCAGCATCCTATTTCAAAAAAGCCGACAGAGTTGTGAAGACAGTGTTCAAAGTGTGCAGAAACCAATAAATAAATCATCGACTGAACAGATTTCAACATTATGTGTAGTTAATAGTTATGCGATGAATTTGGGGAATATTAATCGTATATGAGTGAAAATCCCAGATGGGTATTTTGAGAATTCGACAAACCTCGTAATGGATAAGATTCAGGATGTGATCTGGTCGGGTTTCAACGATACCCTTCTCTAACCAATAAGCATGTGCACCTCTGTCTCTCTGGTAAGAACAATTAAGGACTAATCTAGAAATAAACTTCGTTCAAATGTAATTGCTTAAAGATATGAGCCAGAGAAAAGGATATGTAAAGTCCTGCCAATCTCACAACACAGCCACCAACTTCCAGCACTACGTTTTCGGCTTTTAGAAGGATATCCGTCCTAGGACTCCTCCCAATTGGCACAACCGGGCTGTCCTGTAGACATGAACAAAAGAACCCCAAGATTATTCTCTTAGTCAATGTTCTATTTTACCCCACCAAAAAGATTTAACAGAAGTACCAACACATCATGAGCTCATCAAATATGTCTTGGACTCCTTAAAAACTAAGAAAAACAGCAACCAACAGAACGCAATTGCTCATAGCATACCTCATCGCATGGTCCATTGTCACTGCAATCATAGGGCGCAGAGCTCGAAGTAAACAAGAAAGAGCCTTCACCATTCCAACTCAATGCAGCAGACCTTATTGAAAAATGACGAGTTTTCAGAACTGGAATAACCTCAAATGAAACCTTTAAGCTACATCATCTAAAGAACAGCCTACTTTCCTGTTTTGTATATCTCAATGAGAGAATTTAAAACACATAAAATAGAACATGGTTGTTTGCTTGAACATTAGTCATTGGTGATAAGCTCAACTTAGATCGCATCATTAACCAATGAAAAAGTAAATTCAATTGACGGAGCTGCATCTTGGCATTGAAGCAAGATTATTCATAAGTTTCGAAATTTTTCGTAGTTTTGGAAAAAATCAGAAAATTTATCTATGTCGTGATCTTTATCGGACCAACTGGATATTTATCAACCACCAAGTGATCGGAATACAATCAAACCTGAGATCACCAGCATAATCTGATGATCCATAGGGTGGGGCGCAGAAAATCACATGGGGAAATCGATGAGATAATTCAGCCCCTTTCAGAGACGGATTAATTCCCATTTGAATCAACTCATCGTGATGATTGACAGTAGCAGTTTGACCGTGAATTCTACAGTTTGGATATTCCTACACCCCAAGATTGAAGAAAAAGTGCACAAATTTAAGAGAATTCACACGCAAGAAAATAAAATAATCTCATGGAAACACCTAGAAGACTACCTGACGCCATTGTTGAGCCACAAGGCGACCAAGAACCCCTGGTCCGACAATCAACAAATCATGCTCCCCGATAAATCCTGATGACGAAGCCTTCAATTCGTCATTAGGAGCATCTAAAACTACCCAAAAAAAGATCCGTAAATTTCGGTTTCAACTAAGAAAAAGAAACAACATTTCAAACAGATGGACAGACCAATCGTAGAAGATGCAGAGACTGGAAGAGGTGAAGCCATGAACGAAGCTCCCCGTCTCCGATTGGGGATTCTGGAGAATAATGCGGCAGAGTTGGAGACAAGCGAGATTGTAGAAGAAGAAGAAGAAGAAGAAGAAGAAGAAGAAGAAGAAGAGAATTTAGAGAAATCTTCAACCAGTCTTGAAGAGGAAGCCGAAGCGAAGCAAATAATGGTTGCCATTTTACACAGGACGGGTGACCCAATATTTTACAATAACCAATCATATTTGAGGCGATCTTTGCCCAATCAATTTGTGACACGTGTTTTTATCTTTTTCCCTTGTACGTTTCAAATTTCATTAAAAAAAACATCGTACCTTAGTCATTCTTCTTGTTTTGATAACTCATAGCTTCACTGACCTGACGAGCTAAATTTTTTCAGACTCAATTCATTCGAGCAGGCTCATCGTACACTTCTAATTGAAGTACACATCAATGTAACACGCTAATTAATATTCTAGTAAACAAATATTTTTTTAATTTTAAATATTCCCAAAGATTGTATAATTGAAGTCTAAGGTTGAAGATGAGATATCGATGCTTATAAGTAAAGAATAATTTCTCAAATTTGTGGCGCTTTTAGCATGCTTTCGTTGTAATTAAAAAGAAACATAATCATTCAAAATTTAACGATATTTACGAGTAATTTTACTTTTACACTATAATTGAATTACATAACATTACATTTTGACTTGATACTTTCATGTGATTTATTTAAACGTATCAATTATATGTAATTAGACATGAATAAATGATACGTAAAAACACCTTTTTTCGTAATGTCAGATGATTATGATAAATTAAAAGCAGTTCTAACGAAATCGGAACAACCTAATTAAAAAAGGGTGATTTACATTTTTGACACTGAACAATATGGTGATTAACAAACTAAATGTTAAGATTTTACTAAGCAATTATCCATAGGCGATGCCAGATGCTCGGTCTCAGAATAGTTACTTTTTTATGGTAGACTTTTATCCTTCAACTTGACTGTTACAATAAATATAATAAATAATAATTATATTTTAGTACATGAACTGTATTTTTAATGAACAGATCATAAATCATCACATCTACGTGTATAATTAAAATATAAGATAAGAATGTTGCTCTGTTGTGTGATATTATTTGTTGATAATGTTGAGTTTACTTTTTGTAACATATTTTTTTATGAGTAATCTGTAGTTACTATATTGTCATGTCATCTTACTATACTTTCTTACGTGTCGTTTTGTGATTGATCAATTAAAATATATTTAAATAATAAAAATATAAATAATTGTGTACATTTAAAATTGATCCAATCACGCATAGGTACGGTAGATATGTGTCGAATTGTAATTTGTTTAACTAAAGAGTATTTAATGTATTATAATTAAAATAATTATTTATTATATTTATTAAATTAATTATTGATTAGTACAGAAAAGATAAGCTTAACATTAATATTAAATGTTTATGGAGAAAAAACTAAAAAATAAGAAGAAACGACGACGTTCAGCACTACGCTCTACATTCTACCAACTTCCAAAGCCCCGCCGCTGTTTGTATTCGATAAGCACATCCAAAGCGGTTTCTGTGTTTGTTTTACTCGAGAGATTCATCCGATTTCTGTTCTATGAAATGATTTTCGATCTTCTTCTTTCCCAACGGCGAAGAATTGGAAGAAATCAATGTCTCTGAAGAGTATAATTAAAGACATGAGGTCTCGATCCCATCGCGTGGTCCAGGATGGTTTATCTCCCGTGGTGAAAGATGGTTTGGAGCAGAGCTGTTGGGCTTACATGCCTCAGGAGCTATTGCGTGAGGTTCTTATGCGAATTGAGGTATCTGAAGGTGCTTGGCCGCCGAGGAAGAGCGTTGTTGCTTGTGCCGGAGTGTGCCGGAGTTGGAGAGTTATTACAAAGGAGATTGTCAAAACTCCTGAAACCTCCGGAAAGCTAACGTTTCCGATCTCTATCAAGCAGGTTTAGCATTACATTGCTTCCTTGTACTCCTCTTTGATGTTGGGAGTAATTTGCTGTGAATTCTGTTTTCCTTGAATCTGGATGTGATTCTATGTTTTAATTATTTGTGGACGCGTTGATTGTTTGAATTTCTTAGTTAAACTAGTATTTCTATTATAGTTACTGTGATTTTTTGTATTTATGTAATTTTCTCTTCTTTGACATTTACAAATGTAACTCTATGGCTTTTGGATTTCATTATGTTGATCAATATCCGTTCAGTAGATATTAAAATCGAGTTCGCCTATCGATTTGAAAATGTTGCTGAAGAGAATTCATCTGATAAAACAAAATGGTGAAAGGACACTCAAAAAGAATGTTCCTTTTTTCCAAATTAGGAGCTAAATAAATCCACTACATTTGCTAGGTTGGTTATATCATTAGGATTTTTTTTCAATGTGGGGATTGTGTTCGTAAACTGAGTCCAGATGTTGGTCAAATAATTCATAATAATATTGTGGAGTTGCTGGATGTGCTTCAGTCCGTGCCAATTTCTCAATCATTATAACTTCCATCAAAAGTCACAGAAGTGGCTAGGTCTTGTATTATCATCACCTCATCCTCCATAGCATGCTTTACCTTTTTTTAATCAAAGCTTACCAATTTTCTCTTTTGAATATTTTTTTCATGAATCTTAAGAATGTGGGTTATCCTTTGCAGCCTGGTTCAAGGGAGTGTCTTCTCCAGTGCTTCATAAGACGAAACAGATCCACAAAAACTTATTACCTTTTTCTGAGTTTAACTAGTGGTGAGCATTTTTAAGCAACATTTATTGTTAGTGAGTTGCCCATTTTTCTGACCATATGATGTTATACTGTATAGTACGCATTCACATCATCTTTGCGATTGACATCAGTACTTTTATATCATTTTTACTTGCTCTCTCTCACTCTCTCTTTTACTGAATAAACTTTCTCTTTAGTCCTACATTAGTGAGATTGACCAGTAGATACATTATCTTTGCTCGATGGATATGGTTTTCATTTCAGCCCTCACTGATGATGGGAAGTTCCTTCTTGCTGCGCGAAAATATAGACGACCTACATGTACAGATTATATCATCTCTATTCGAGCTGATGATATGTCAAAGGGAAGCAGCACCTATGTCGGTAAATTAACGTATGTGTTTAATTGGTGTCCGTCTCATGTAATATATCATTTTCAACCCATTATAATGCTCATTTGCTCTTTTCTGGTGAAGGTCCAACTTTCTCGGAACTAAGTTCACAATATTTGATGGGCAACCGCCCCATGCAAATGCCAAGATCACGAAAAATCTCTCTGCAAGGCTTGTAAATTTGAAACAAGTTTCACCCAAAATTCCTGTAGGGAACTTCCCAGTTGCCCGCATCTCATATGAATTGAACGTATTGGGTTCAAGGCAAGTGTTTTGTTCGAAACATGAAATTTGGGGATTGTTTAAGTTAGTTAATTGTTACCACTGACTGCTTTTGGTCCAAAATATTTGAGGTTCCTTTTTCCAGAAATGATAGTTACATATCTTTATGTTATTTGTACTAGTAACAAGTTATGCTCTTGGTTTTGTTTTTGCATTGTTGCTAGGAAAAATAAACTTTATTCCTATAAAGAAAATACAATGTAAATCATGTGGATGCAAACCCCAAATTCTGTCTTTTCTCTAGAAATTGAAGCCACCTTGTGGGGCATAAAAGTTGAATGTTTTTTTCTATAACAAGCAGAGGTCCAAGGAGAATGCAGTGCATCATGAATGCCATTCCAGCCTCCTCAATTGAACCTGGCGGAGTGGTACCCACACAAACTGAAGCTTCACTTAGCCAAGTTGAGGTTTCCTCATCATTCCGATTTTTCCGGTCAAAGTCAGTCAACTTGGATAACTCCATCCGTGGACCTTTGGCCTGTCAGAAAGATGGAATGCTGATTCTTAGAAACAAGAGTCCCAGGTGGCATGAGCAGCTACAATGCTGGTGTTTGAACTTCCATGGGCGAGTGACCATTGCTTCAGTGAAAAATTTTCAGTTAGTTGCTTCTCCAGAAGATGGACCTGCAGGACCAGAACATGAGAAAATAATCCTCCAATTTGGTAAAGTAGAAAAGGATTTGTTTACCATGGACTATCGGTACCCACTCTCAGCATTCCAGGCTTTTGCAGTCTGTCTTAGCAGCTTTGACACCAAGGTCGCTTGTGAATGACACATAATTAACAGGTACTGTTTCCTAATTTCATTCCTGGTACTTTCTGAATTTCCTGGTTTGTAATATCCTTCAGAATGCTCCCTAGCGTGTCATCAGTTTATGAAATTTCATTACATGATCGAAGAAGAATCTCCAACACAATGCTGTAGCACTGCAATATTATATTTTTGGTTTCTGTAGAAACTGGTGATGCGAGAAGTCTAAGAATCGTCGTAGAATTTAAGTATCTGGTCATAGAATTTAGTAGAGCATGTACTCAATTTCAATATCAATTTCATGTACGCTAGTTTTTGTGATTTTCTTACAGGTTGATAAAGAACGATGGTGGTGGAGAGTGACCGGAATGAGTCGAGCTGGTAGGGAAGTCTCGGTGAGAGTTTGCTTTTGTTGAGTTAGTCGCTAAATTCATAGGGTGTTTGTTATGAGTTGTGTCATGAAATTTAAGAAGGAAGATTAGAACCTTGGTTGTGTTCCAAGCTTAATCTTTTATCTCTTCTTGTACATAGTTAACTATTTTCTTCCATGAAAAATTGTCTCATCTGCATGTTTTTTCGGAGTTAAAAACTCGGGTAGCTTGAAAGACTGTTGTCGAGATAGACTATGGCATAACAGATTCCCGAGATTAGAGGTGCTACATGCATGTATTGTAACATCTTTGGTCCTCTATTTTTAGGTCGAAATCGAGACTTTGTGTTCGGTGGAGACGACAATTCTCGCTCTAAGTCATAACAATCTCAAACGATGTGAAATTGTGTACTGCTATCGATATATGATTGATCCTCCCTCCGAGTCATTTTATGATGGGTTGTTTGTAAATGCTTTGGCCGAGGTTTAGAATATCGATACGCTCAAAGGCGTCGCCATCAATGTAACATCTACGTCGAGAATCAAAAGATATTTGTTGAAAATATTTGGGCTTGGGCTTGAAAGTGGGGCTAATCTCTTCTACTTTTTTTAAAGTGTATTATCTTAATTTACATTTTAACTGGTCAAATTAAAATATTTTTAATGTTATATAATTAAAATAATTATTTATAATATTTATGATATCAATCATAAATCAACCGTTAAAATATAAGTTAGAAAAAAATGATACGAATTTAAAACGTTTTTCAATCATGATTGTGGTTAAAATGTCACATTTTATAAATATTAAAACGTGTGGCTTTTTTGCCACCATCTATGTAATTTTGCCCTAAAAAATCATTAATTCTTCAAAATTAATAGTTTTTATAAGAAATATATTACGTAATAAAAAGGTCGCCGACACTGGGGGGTCATTATTGCTAGAAGACAAAACGATGCGTTTAATCTCTATCTTAAAAAAACTGCCAAACAGCGTCGTGGACTAAATTTTTCCAAACCGACCTAAGCAACCGGATAACCGGAGCGTCCGGCTCCGGCTGGCTTCACCCAATTCCCACACATCCTAGCGGGCCCACTTCAGTATCTCCCTTGATTGCGACGTTTATTCGTTGATATTTTCAGCCACTTCCTGCGCGTGGCCTCAATTTCCTCTCCTCCTCCTTTCTTTTATTAATTATTATTTTTTTAATTTCTCGACGTTATTTTAAGCTCGATAAATCAAATTTTTCTACGTTGTGAGTGGAGCTCTCGTCCGTATTTTCTACCCCGAGACGATATACGATTATACGCTCTCCTACTTTTGTAGGAAGAATAGTCACAATGAGCTTTCACTTAGCTCGGTTTATCTTGGGGTTTTGTTAGAGAAATACAAAAATATGGATTCCGCGAGAGATTATCAACCCGGGATTCATCAATTACAAACGACCTTCGAATACTTATCCTTCCTTTTTATTTTCATGGTCGATAGTATGTATTAATTAAAAAAAAAGGTGTATTCTAAGTTTTAAGCAGATGGGGAAGTATACGCGCTCAATGCGCGTGGAGAAAGAAATATGTTCCACGTGTTGTATTTGCATTGGCTAGAGGGAAAAGTGCTGAACCAGTTGACGTTTTTGTCCGCGCATTTTCTGCACTCATGCTTTGTCCACTCGCTCATCTCTCATTTTTCTTGTAATTATTATTATTATTCTTAGAATAATTAAATAAATATTTATTTCTCTTTTCTTTATACATTTAATTTAATAAATAACATAAAATGATGCATAATTTAACTGAAAGTAATAAAAAAAAAACAGTATATTCAAAAATTAAAA
>QAOC01035998.1:103143-166771 GCA_003255005.1 Begonia fuchsioides | reverse complement strand
CAAGCGTTGCCCATGTTCCCTCACCGAACGAGTATCCTTCTGTACAATCTCCGTCTGTTCCTTCATCTCAACATTATGGGGTTGTAGTTGCGAGGCCATCTTTGTTGCCAAGTTCATACATTCATAGCGCTTATGGTCCATTGATTCTCCCTCATGGGATGGTTCCTTTTCCGAGTTGGGGTCCTTACCTGGTTGGCTTATTATCCATACTCTTGTGTTTCTTCCTTTTTCTATAGATATTCTTCTAGGATAGTGTTAAATTTACTTTCTTAGCATATTTTTTATCGTACACACTGATGTGTTATGATTGGTACAAATAAATATTATAAATAATTATTTTAATTATAATACATTAAATACATTTTAACTAGACCAATCAAAATATCAGTGTGTACAATAAGAATGCATATTGAGAAGGTAAATTTAGCATTACTCATTCTTTTATTAAATGAAATTATTATAATTACAGTAATTGAGGATGATAAATTATCTGTAAAATGTATCCGATTAGAGGAGTGAGATGAGAGATAAATCTTCAGACATTGGAGGTATAATCTCACTTTCCAAAAATAAAAATTAATCATTGTATTCCACAAAATCCTTCATGTTTTTGATTGTTTTAATCATATGGTGCAGACTCAGCTAAACCCAGTAGCGTCCTCTAGCACTCAACCGTCTGTTGGTTCGGGATCGGTTTATGGAATAACACAACTTTCCCCTTCGGCACCAGCATTCACTGGATCATTTCACACCATACCATCTTTGGGACCCTCGAGCAGTAGCCAAAGAGAAGTGTTTCCAGAGAGACCAGGCCAACCAGAATGTCAGCATTACATGAGAACAGGGGATTGCAAATTTGGATCTTCATGTAAATATCATCACCCTCCTGAATTGATTGCTCCAAGACCAAGTGTTGTGTTTGGCCCTATGGGCCTTCCTCTTCGACCGGTGAGCTTCACTTGAGACTTTTTTTGCGAAAGCATTTCGTGATTTCATTTCGATGGGGTCTTGTTCTCTTTTCTAATTTTCATCCGTATAACATGCTTCCTTTTGGATTAGATCAGTTCCTGTCTCTATTCTCCTAATATCGATAGACCCCATTCTCTTTGAGCACTTAAAGAACTTGAAGCTTCTAATTCTTCTGTAATGTTTTTGTCTGGTTGTTTATAACTGCTGTTTTACCACGTTGTCTTTCTACAATCTCTTTGAATTTTCTTTTGTTTTTCAATCAGCTAATTCTCTCAATTTCTACTTTAATGTGGTAGTAGAATGTTTTCGGTTATTTTTGGTTATTCTACCTCAATTAGAACTTGCTCCTTCTAATTCTTCTGATTTGTTCATTCTTTGAAATTCTGAACTAGAATGGACGAGTGTTCATTATCACAAAGAAAATAGTTACCCTTTTTCGAAAGCTTAGTTTATTTATTTTTTTTCTCGATCGGCTATATTGTTTGATTTGATGGCTCTTTGTACGGTTTCAGGGCGCCCCTCAATGCGCCCACTTTGCGCAACATGGTGTATGCAAGTTTGGCCCAGCATGCAAATTCGACCACTCATCGGGAACCCTCAGTTACAGCCCCTCTGCATCCTCTCTCGTCGATATGCCCGTAGCGCCGTACACGGTGGGGTCCACGACCGGTACTTTAGCTCCATCTTCATCGTCCTCGGATTTACGGCCTGAAATGGTTTCGGGATCAAGTAAGGATTCTAATTCAGCTAGAGCTTCTTCATCACTGAGTGCAGTTTCAGGGTCAACGGGCTCAATGATGTCAAGAAACAAACCGTAAAATTCCCAGAGTTCAGGTCCTTTCCCTTTCCAATCTTAAATCAGAGCCTAATCCTGATCGACACTAACTTCAGTTCTACAATCTGCAAATGGCCAGTCATTTACTGCCCTGGCCATTCTTTCGACTGGCTTTCACCTCTTGGCTCCCCATCCACAACCTCGTAAAAATCTCCAGCAAAGCCTAGAAAGACCTTGAATTTTCACTTGAAGTCCTCGTTATTTTCGTGACCATGAAGATTCAGCCACTTTCTATCTTCACTTTTTTCCATCGTAAGAAAGGAAGAAGTAAGAACCCAATTACAGCCAGTTCTGTTGTGCGTGGGGTAATATTTACACGTAGCTAAATCCTCTGCCAGGATTACATTATGGGTATTGAATTTTAGCTGGAGCAAATACATATACACCAAAGGAAACTCTAAAAGCGCTGTTGTTATTTTTAATTACTCAGCTTCTGCCTATGAGACTGTCATTTTTGCCGTTTTCTCAAACAAAACCAGACTGAATCATGTTTCTGGCTCTGCAATTCTGACCTTTCTTCTACTATTTGTAAAAATATAAAACATAATCTCCATTCACCAGGGGATCAATCCTGCCTCTAAATTAGAGAAGCTAAGTAGACAAGCTCCCTCTATCAATCTACAATGTCACCGCCTTATCGACCAAAATGAACTCAAATTCGTCGATTCAAATACCATTATCGGGTAGCCGAATTGGTCAAGCCCGAAAAATAAATCCCCATCAATAGGGGGATTAAGTTTGGTTGGGTGGCTTATAGCAAATCCTTGGGATGCTTCCAGTTCATTTCCTTCTCTTTCCCTGCAAAATTAACACCACAGGCGTATAATATTCGGCGCCATAGAAGTACACGACCATACGGGTTAGTACTCACCTCCACATAATCGTCCATCGATAACTGCCTCCTTTTCTTTATCGAAGGGCTCTCGGTCTGCCTCGCTGACGGCCGCTTGGCTGGCGTTGTGCGCTGAAACATCCAAGTCAAATATTAATAATTAAATGAGTGTGTGAAAGTATTCGTTCATCTGATTCTCAGTTCAAAATCAGAAACTTTTGTACGCCCCAAAATTACAATCAGTGTTATTCGATTCGGGAATTTGGATATAACCACAAAATATATGATGTTTTTAGGTTTTAGTCTTTACCTATTTTATCGTACTCTTAGAACTTGCACTTCAAAAGCTATAATATTACTTGAATTAGTATAAGGTTACAGTACTCGAGAAGTAATTACGGAAGAGCAGAAAAAAGCAGAAATTTGACCTTTGCAAGCTTCTTCTCTTTGCGGGCCTGTCTTTCTCTCTCGTCGTATTCTTGGTTTTCCTTTTCCACCAACCGTATTAGGGTATCACATCTTCGAGCAAGTTCTTGGGTTGTCCGAGACTTGATAAACCAATCAAAGCGAAACAAAGGCGATGTTCGAAATGCAGCCTTCAACTCATCCCAGTTCCCATACCCGAGTTTATGAACCATGCATATCTGTAAAAGAATAATAGTAACTTGTATTGATGTTCATTTGACATAAGATTTTATAAAAGTTTCTCTCCATACCATGAAGCGGTCACATTCTTCATTGTATAACTTCCCTTTGTTCTGACCATATTGGATCTTTAATTCCAGCCATGGATTCTTGTAACGATCTAATTTCTTCCCAATGGCTTTCATAATTTCATCTTTACGTGAAATTCTGGCTTCTCCTCTTTCAATGTTCTTAACAATTCTATCATATTCTGGGGCAAAGACATTCCAAAAAAAAAAATTCAAAAACGTTAGAACCCTGATTTAGACCCTAATTATGACCATACCAAAAATTGCAATAAATTAATCAAAATATATATTTCAGAGTATCACTGTTAGGTGTAATCAAACATCTTGGCGGTAGATAGAAACAATGAACCAACTATAGTAGGAAACATTTGACAACTATTAGTCCATAATCTTGAGGTCTAATAAAACTAAAGAATAAATGTGGCATCTTCTTTGAATTCATGAATGTTGTATATCATATTGTCTTCAGTCAGACCTTCAAATGAGACATAAAGAGCAAGCAGAAGAAACCTTAGACTACACCTAACACCAGTCAGAAAAATATCTGATAATAAGCCTGAAGTGACCTTCAGATCCAGTAGGGGTTAGACCCTTATCGATATTACACACGGTATAAGGTAAATATATTCACACTACGTACATTAATCTCCAGGGGAAATCGCTTACCATTCAATTCTTTATATCTTTCCTTGAAAACCTTAGTATATCTTTCCACTTCCTCTTCAGTTTTCCCCTCCATGTCTGAAGCGATACTTTTTATATCATTTCGACCATACTTTTCACAGGCTCTTATGAATGAATTGAAATCTCTTCGACTCCAAGAAGAAAATCCCTAAATGACCCAATAATCAACTTTATTCAAGAGAATTAATGAAAACCTTCCTCAAAACTTATGTACTCACTTACTTCTTCTAGCAGGCGATCCTTTTCGTCCAGTTCTTCAGCAGTCAAGGGATCGCCCCCTTCTAAATATCCAATTGTCAGTGGTCAGTCAGCCCAAATTTGGAAACTTTAAAACGTAGAAACATTAACATGTAAATAAGTTCAACACCTTCAGGCTCATCCACGTCTATTGTGTCTTTCAATTGATTCTTTTGATGACTTTGCTACATATTTAGTCAAGAATAAAAGAGTAAATTTCCACATATATAAAGCTCAAACCATATGATTTATAATCAAGAAAATATTACAAATATACCAACCATGAGAAACCGCACTTCCTTCTCGTACAGCTCACTTAGTCTTTGGGTATTAAAAAACTGGAAATCATGCCTGTAAAAAAACTGTTGATTGAGTTTTGATCCATGACAAAGAACAAACTCAAAATGGCCATCACAGAACAATAAAACAAATGTGATTGTTAAGAAAGCAGCAGTGAGAAGAGCCTTACAACTGCGGCATCCGAGGAATCCGAGGCTCTTTCGGTTTGGTAGGGCCACCTTGTCGCAATGTTTGCTTAAAGTACTCAGATTCTGAGTAACTTCAAAAGAAAGAAAACAACATTAAATTGACAGAATGTAACAAGATAACACTTAATCAAAATTATGAAAATCAAAATTATGAACAGCAATATTCAAATGATCAAGATCAAGAACAAATACTTGCGCTTCCTCTCCCGTTTGGGTGGTTCGATCCAGTTGTCGCTCACAATTTTCTTGAAATCAAACTTACTCTCATCCTTCAGTAAAATAAGAAAGAAACAATGAGTGTATTGTGAATCTACTACTCACAAAAACAGAGAAAAAACAAAGGAGACTACCTTCTCATCATCAAAATCATATAGTTCCGCATCTGTTAAAATTAACACCAACAAAACAAGATAAGAAATATTTACATGGTTTCGATAAATCAAAATAAAAGAACAAGACCAAGCAACAGTTAGTGAATAAGATGTAAAAATTTAAATAATTCCATACTGTCGTCCATTTTAAATTTGATTGCATCTTCTGTAAATTTCTTCATCTTAGCATCAAGCTCAGCAGTTGCTTCTTCTCCTTTTGCAATTATTCTATCAATGTCCTCATCAGTAATAGTGCTATCTTTGGAACTGAATACCATTTCCGCACCAAATCGCACCATTTGAAGCAGCTCATCCTTGTTTACAGCTGGATAGAAAGAATAAGAGTACCCTTAAGAATGCTAAACTCTGTGCAAAAGTATAATAAAACTTACTTTTCTGCTCTGCTAATCGTCCTTGTTGAATCACCAGGGCATCAAGGGCAAGTTTCTTATATGCCCTTTCTATAACTTTCTCCTCAATAGTGTACTATCCATAGAAAGATTTGAATAAGAAATTGAATAACATGTTGAACACAAACATGTAGTTTACATAAAATAGATCCAGACCTCTGTGCAAAAGCGGAATACTTGAACTTCTTTCTTCTGTCCAATCCTGTGAGCTCGATCTTGTGCTTGCAAATCAACTTGGGGATTCCTGAAATGATTAGTCGCGGTGAGTAAGAAAACATGAATAATAGGGCGAGAGCACAACTGCAGTAAATTAAGTGGTTACCAATCACTATCATAAAGAATAACAACATCTGCAGTAGCAAGATTAATCCCAAGGCCTCCAGCTCTGGTTGATAATAAAAAAACAAACTTCTCACTCCCAGGCCTATTGAAAGCATCAATGGAAGCATCACGATCTTCTCCACCAGTATTGCCATCAATCCGACAGTAAAAGTACCCTCTAAAGATTAAATAGTCTTCAAGAATGTCTAACAATCTTGTCATCTAAATATCAAGAAAAAAAAAAGAGATTTAAGTGACAAATAACATGACCACTTTACACATGAAGATTGAGCAATTAAAAAGTGTCATAATGATAGGCAAAAACCTGAGAAAATATTAAAACCCGAGAATCACGCTCTTTTAACTTTGGAAGCAACTTATCCAAAAGAACCATTTTTCCTACAGAAGAAAAGATTAAGATAACATAAATATTTAATTGAATAATTACTATTTTATCAAAGAACATGAAGACTTCACAATCAGCAAGATACACCTGGCATCCAAGTATGTTAACAAACGCAAAACATGACTGGTCACCACATAAGAGAGCCTTAAAGCTTCTTTCACAAAACATAAACTTACCAGCATTGATAATAAGATGATCTCCAGTGGTATAAGGCGGGCCAGGTTCGGCGCCTTGAAATAAATAAGGATGGTTACAGCATTTACGGAGCTGCATAGCTATATTTAAGAGCCTCTTCCTTTCTCCACCAGCATTAACAACTTCAAGGTCCTTCTGCAATAAAGCTCTATAGTATTGTTTCTGCATCTGTGACATGCCAACTTTAAGAATAGTCTCCTTCTTTGGAGGTAGCCCTTTCTCAACATCAGATTTCAATCTTCTAAGAAGAAAAGGTCTGAGGACCTAAAATATGCATGAAAGAAAATAAATAGACAAATTGGTGATTATGAAGGTAACGACTAAAAAGATAAAATAGCATAAGCAAATACAAAAATGATTTCTCACCTTATGAAGTTGTTGAACAACCTCTTGCTGGTCATTTTCACCATGTATCTGAAACCATTCATCAAAAGTTTCAGCAGAACTAAATATCTCCGGAAGAAGGAAGTTAAGAAGAGCCCAAAGCTCGTGAAGATTGTTCTGCAAAATGTCAAAAAAAATGTATTAAAACACAGAAGAGCAAAGTGCGTTTCATTCCTTGATATAACTTTTGAAACTCAATAAATATTTATATACTAAAGTTTAAGAACAACTAGTTGGAAAGAACAGTTGAAATTCGCAACCAACTAAACTGAATAACCAGAAAGCTTAGCCTGCATCTTAACATTGCTCAATGTACCTTGTACACTGACCACGTACCACAGTTAATAAACAATAGTGAAGCCTCAAATCACAAAATATTTCACAAGAATCACAATGTCAAATTATTGTCTAAGAAGATAAAGCTTTGAACCTGAAGTGGTGTCCCTGTAATTAGAAGACGATAATTAGTATTATACAGCCTCATCGTCTTTGAAAGCAGGGAATTCTCATTCTTGATTCGATGGGCTTCATCAATTATAATGTAACGCCAGCTAAACCGCCGCAAGCAAGTCTTCTCTTTAATAGCCATTTCAAAACTAGTCACACAAACATCAAACTTTCCAGCAACCAACAAATTCTCTCTAATATCTCTCTGAAAACAACCAGAAATTAGTTTAATCGTCAGCAGAGGATGATCAAAGTACAGCCCAGTCCACAATCAATAAGAGTCTGGAGCAGAGAGACTTGCCCTTTCATCAGGATTTCCAAGAAATTTGACAGCACGAATAACAGGACAAAAACGACGAATTTCATTCATCCAATTTCCCAAAGTAGATTTCGGAGCAACTACCAT
Organism: Begonia fuchsioides; assembly: GCA_003255005.1. Lineage (NCBI taxonomy): Eukaryota > Viridiplantae > Streptophyta > Magnoliopsida > Cucurbitales > Begoniaceae > Begonia > Begonia fuchsioides. The sequence goes on along the minus strand of QAOC01035998.1, from coordinate 159,073 downwards.
GTGAGGTCCAGTTATTCCCCTAAACTCATGCAAATAACCTAACAGAGAGATGGTCTGCAATGTTTTACCAAGCCCCTGTTGACAACCGGTTTGATTTTTCAATATATATAACAATCCAGATTTTTAAATATAATAATGACCAGTTAACACTTTAACTGTCTTGTATTACAGTAACAAAGCTAAATTAAGAGTCAAGATTTCTTCTACCATTTCGTCTGCAAGGATTCCATTTATTCCATTCTCATACAGTCGAATCAGCCAATTCAGTCCAGCAAGTTGGTAATCTCTCATCTTCCCCTGTATACCTGCCAAAACAATTATGCTTCAGATTGTAACAATGATGAAAGATAGTGACGATTACGATCAGTAAGCGCCAAATTCCTGGCAAGAATAAATATTGGCAAGGGTGTGGAGACTTTCATAACAATGCAAACATCAAGTACTGAAGCAATGCAATGAAATGACTCAAATATGTTGATGATGCATGCTGAATAGTAAACATTCCCCCGTAAAAAACAAATCAACATACAAGAGGGTTGAGTGACGAGACGAGTGTTCCCTGTCCCAGTCAAACCATCCTCTTCTTCTCTAAGGCATTCTTCGTCTTCTTCTTCTTCAGTTACTTTTGAAGCATGGCGACCCCTAAATTATGTTTTAAAATAGTGATTATCAATACAGAAACACTAATAGCCTTCAACATTTTAAACCAAATCAAATAAAAGTAATTCAAAATCCATTAGGGACTTCGTGACAGATGGCATAAAAAGTCTTTGAATGCTTTTATGCGGATTTGTCCTTTCAACTTGCTAGACAATCTATCAGACAATACAAAGAGCCTGCATATATACTGGTTAATGAAGTACTTCATTACTTTGATCTAAAAATCTGTTCCTCCAAATGCTTGCAAGTTTAAGTGTGACATGCATTTAGGAGTAGAAATACACCCAAATGATCCATGCAATTTTTGCACCCGAAATCAGTAAACATGCCTGTACTTTTCTAATAAGTCCCAAGAAACTGTGTTAAAAGTGACATTCAGGACGGCACTAAATTTTATTGCATACAATGTAGAACATCTACTGAGCTAAATATGCAAACATTTTAACCAGATGTAAACAACAGCACAAAAGGATGATTGAGCTACCTCCCCTTTGATTTCTTTTGAGAAGAGGATTGGCCACCTTTAGCAAAGTGAGCAAATAACTCTGTTTGTTGTAGGAGATACTTTAAGCGCCCTTCCCCCTTATTGTTCTATACAACCATCCTCATTCTTGTTACTATAGTCAAAAACCATGAAAACTTATTAAGTTTTATGTGAAAGATGAATGCACCATATCAGCGTCAATAGAAGCATTTTGTGCATCCAAAATTTCCTGAATCTTTTGTTTCTTGAGTTTCTGCATCTCTTTAAGTCTGTTTCTTTCGCGCTTGCTAATCTCAGCATTAGACTCAGCATTTTCTTCCTGTGTGAAAAATGGAGAAAAAAAAAGAGAAAACAGTAACAGTTAAAAACTATAAACATTTATTATGGGAAACACAATAAAAAAAAGCCATGATGCAATAATAGTTATAGAACTAAAGCACAATGCAATCAGTCTGAAAACGATTGCTGGCCGATTAAAACACAGCAACTTGCAAGTTTCATGCCAAGAAAGTGTCATGAACAAGTAAAAATTTAGAAATTCTAGAGCAGGTGTTTAGAGACGGAATACAGTATTTCCTTCCTATTTTCTACTGGCTAGGTTTGATATCCAGCTGAGAACACAGAGCCATGTTTCCTCTTGCTCACTGGTTTCCACCATATTCCAGTGATTTTGTCAAATCACCCAAATATGAAAAACATGACGCCAAAACCTATTCTAATAGAAGAAGATCATAAAAATATCAACTAAATTTTACATCAGTTCACCTACTATATCAGGGGCATGTATTACTTTCCCCAATGTAAGCACGATAACTGTACTTTTAACATGGGAAAAACCGATTCCACCACGGTATTTTCCACATAACTAGTTCCCATAACAGTAACATAAGGTCACCAAATCATTCCTAAGAAACTGACACACGTACGTACATTGCATTTGCAGCCGAAATTTTCATTGTATACATTTCAATTCAAGGATATGCAATGCCGCGTATCATGAATATTCAACTTCTCTAAACCTCTCAGTTCATGAATCTCGTTTTTACTTCGAAAGACCAACGCAAATTTATCTCCTCTTCCTTTTGAAAATATCAGATGACCTAGTATCCCACTCGTCGCCAAACAAACCTCGATCAAAAGAATTGCAAGAATTCCCTACGAGCATCCTCAACCAAACCTTAGATCAAACAAGCAGAACTCAAACAACTCGATCACTCCACCCACAACATAACCAAACACTTACATCTTCTTCGTCGCCGTTGTCAGCTCCACCAGAGCCGCCAGAATCATCGTTCTGAGCGGGAGAGTTATTATCAGTAGCCTCCTCGTCGTCGGAAGCGGCAGAGCGAGCTACTGCCTCAAGCTCCTCCTCATCCTCTTCGTTGATCTGCTCGTTGACCTGATCCTCTTCCCCAGACAAACTGTCTCCGTCCGATAAAGCTTCATCGGATGACGGCAATGGCTTCGAGGGTTTTACTTTGGCCATCGCGCTCTCTCGCTCTCGTTCTGAGCTCTCGTTGTCTGGCCAAGGGTTTCTGGAAAGGACCGAGTCTAGATCGAAGCCCCACTCGACCAGAAATTTGGGCAATGGAAAGTAAAAATGTGGTATTTTCCTTGGGTTATTTACAGCCGTCTGATTAGCAAATTCCAGATTTAACGGTTTCTTATGTGCTGCCGCATAAAAGGGAATTTCCCGCCAACGTTGGTTCCCGCGCTGCCGCCCACGTGGCATTTGATTTTTTGGTTTAATTAATCCCAACAATATTAAATTATAACTACATAGTATTTTGGCTTATTATAATTACTTTGAATTATTCTTAATCTTATAATTTTAACTCATTAATATGTTCACGAGTCAAGCAATAATTAATACAAAAATAATAATATAAATAATTATTTTTTATATTATTTATATTTTATTAATAGTTCATCAACACATTTTGACGTGAAAATTAAAACATTACTCAGCTATTTCCGTAATTAACAAAAGTAACATTACTCATTTTAATAGTTCATTAATGAATTGTGTATGGTCTAGCTCGATTTTTAAATTAATTGTTGACCTCACAATATGAGCGGTGGGTTGGCACGAAAAAATTGTATCATAGGTCGCTCAAAAGGTTATAGCTTTAGCAACGCTTTGTACAGCAATGGACGCAACGGCTACAAGCTTGCATTAGAACATCAAGCAAATTGTCATGTCTCGAGAAGTTAAAGTCGTAATTATAGTAATATCTGTCGTAATTATAATTATAGTAATATCTGTCGTAATTATGTTCATGTCGTTGATTTGAAATTAAACATGGCCAAGTACAATATGATTATTATAAGTATATTGATCGAAGATATTCGATCGTTATTGTTCGTTTGGTCATCTTGGGTATCGATAATGAGAAATGTATGTTGAACCACATGTTGTGAACAAATTTGGCTCAAATCACGTAACACGTGTGTGAGTAGGGTTGCGAAAGAAGGGTACGAGTATAGCGTTGCAAGTGAATGTATTTAGAGGTCAAATGAGATTTGTAAGTGTTATAGGGGTTTATAGTTTATAGGGTACTGGATTTGATATAGAGAATTTACATTTAAGAGATTGAGTGAAAAGACTACAATGAAATGTAGTTATTGATGAAGTTAATTAATCAATAAGATCTCAAATTTGTAAATAAATAATTAAATTTTAGTTGGTTTTAGGTCGATAATCTGAGAGTTTGAATTTTACGAAATTGAACGTCAACCTAAACAGAAATCAACAAAAAATTTTACATCAGTTTTGGATCGAATCGAATATACGATCAAATTGAGTTCAAATCTAATTTTATAAAATTCAACTCATCTGATCCGATTCATTTTCTATCAAAACTCAACTCAAACTCAAACATTTACTTGTGAGTTGTGAGTCCCCATATTCCAAATGTCAAGCTTATAGTTACAAGTTTCCAATTAGAAACAAGTGGAAGCTCAAAGTTCACCAATAATTTGGATGAAAGTGCAAAACTTTAAGTTAGGAGTAAAATCTGTTTGAGAGCAACTATCCATTAATGAAATATTGAACACATTCACATGCAATTCTTTGCGATGTCGGATAAGGATTATATTTCTTTCAAAATATGTATGTCCAGTTTAAATTACATTTAAACTTGATGAATATCAGTTATTTAGTCTGCCTGCACATGACATTTTGTGACAAATTAATTTATGATTGTCATTTTTAAGGAGAATTTGCACATTTGTTATGCGATATATATTTCTTTTTACGGACTCGAATTACGAGAGTTCATTGCTACGAATTTTATTGTCTCGAGTAGTGATGAAAGTCGCACGTTGATGAAATTATTTTTTAAATAATAAGAAATAAAATTTTCCCATACATGCATGCATTGCGTGACAAAAAAAACGTGGATTGCACCCTCAATTAAATTAAGTCAAAAAAAATAATAAATATTTAAATAAAAAAAAATAGAAATACGTGTCATTATCAAGGAGAAAAAGGTAAAACAAACAGAAGGGGTGCAATATCACTACGCCACGAAAACCATCATTTACTAAACTACCCAAGTATATCTGAAGAATTGTCCGAACACTTGTGTATTTTGTGGTAATTTAAGGACTAAAGAAGGGTACTATGGTACAAAGCATTTCAATTTGTTTTATCCTCTTTCTCATCTTCCATTCTTCGGTCTCTGGAACGAAAGTCCACAATTTCTACCGCTCAAGGCATCGCAAAATCCATCGCTAGAGCCGCGAAGCTTTGACTAATCGTCGGCGTCGTCGCTCTGCGAGGTCATCTCCGCTGAGTTGCAAATTTTATTTTTTCTATCAATTTTCTTTAGACAAACTTATGAGTCGATTTCTCAAGGTTCTTTTTCAATTTTGTCCTTTTTTTTGGATCTTCGGGTTGATTTGCTATGTCTATTGATTTCATTGGAGCAGGCAATGGAGTATCGTAGATGGATGGCATTAGTTATCTTTATCGGCGTGTTTGCCTTTTCTGCCGGAAGAGGTACAAAGTTTACGGCTGATGATGTTTAATTCGATTCATTGGAGAAGATAACTTATAGAATTAGAAAATATAGTTGGTGTGTAAAATTTATTAGATCGAATGCTGGTTTTTCAATTTTTACGCTGTTTAGCAAGATATATCTGACAACTTGTGTGCAATTCAGCTTTTTGTTCTTATGTATTCTTACCCGAGTTTCTTGAATAGTTGCAGAGAGTAAGATCAATCACGAGAAAGCAAATGATATCTCTCTCTATAATCGTACCCTGGCTACAATTTTAGTGGAGTACGCTTCTGCAGTAAGTTCTCTGTTACATGGCTACTCATTAATAAATCTTAGTCGGTATAAATTTGTATACACAAGATAGTATCAAGAAGAGATGACAATTTAACTCCATTATTTTTACTCTGTCAAGTTGAATAAAAAATCCAACCAAAAAGTTAATTACTGTACAAGATCTGGGGTCAAAGTTCCAGAGGAATCATGGAATTCCCATGTTGCCACTTTACTATCGGGGCATTGAATAGTAGGGGTAAATGAAGGGGAGACCTGTGATTGGTCCGAATCAGAAACCAACTTCAAAGAACAATCCTTTCAGGGTGAAGATAAACCACGTGATAGCATTTTTAGGTTAACAATGTTCCTCTTACTTCTTTCATATTCATGTCCAGTGTATACAATAAATAACTAAGCCGAACTCCCCACTAGTTTACAGAGTAAATCACGGCTAGAACCAACTTTTCCACTGTTATAGAAACTACCAAATCCTGCAAATAGAAGTAAAAATTTTCCTTTGCAATGAAAAATAATTACTGGAAATGATAACTACAAAAGCAGAAAATGAATCTCCTGGAAGTGACGTATTATCGTGTGCTTGAATTAAACTATTTTTGTTGTGGAAATGAGTATTGCATTTTTCATAGTGAACTGTAAATTATTTTGATATTGAGATTGAATGAGAAATAAGCACTCTTATGCTTCCCTGAATGATTAATGTCCATTTGAATATTAGAGTCAAATCATTGAAGAAATCTTGGGGTTAAGTTTAACTAATTGTGGTGTGGGAGTTGGTGTTAGATTTTTCTATTGAACAGTTAATTATTTTGATCACTAGTTTCTTTGAGATGTCAATTTTATGCTTCACCAAATGGAGCAATGTCCATTCGTATATTAGAAACAAACAAAGGGGAGACCTTGCAATTAGTAAACTAGTTTCCAAGTGATTATCGTAGATTAATTGCCTGTTAAGGAAGGTCTTGCTTTTGCAGGTCTACGTGTCTGATTTGACAGAACTTTTTGCTTGGACATGCTCAAGATGTGATGGTTTGACTAAGGTGCCTGATGAGTTTTTTTAATCATGACATAGGATATGGATGCTCTCGTTTTTTTATGGTAATCTATTTGTTCCTCTACAAAATCACATCTCATTTTGGCTAAATTTGGCTCAGGGCTTTGAAGTTATAGAGCTCATTGTTGATGTTCAACATTGCTTACAGGTACACTGTCATCTGATTCTTGAAGCTTAGGTCTTGTTCCATTTTTCTAGTTAAACTAACGCAAATTATTTATCAGTCATATGTTGGAGTCGCAGAGGATCTTAATGCCATTATAATCGCATTTAGAGGAACCCAAGAACACAGGTGCGTTGCTAAAGTTGTTTATCTTTCTAGTAATTTCAATTTTATGTTTTCTAGCTCAAAATAAAAAATGTGGAAGTAATGGTTAGAAGCATGTTTTTTGGTTTTGATGTTTGTTGGCCATGGAATTAAAAATTGGTGTTGTAATCTATAGAAAGTAAGTGGGAGGAAAAAACATGGTTCATAATAAAGAACGCAGTTCTCCAACTAATTTCTCTCTGGACCAGTCTTTATATTAATAAGAAACTTCAGTTATAAGTTGCATGACATTGTTACATCTTCCAAACTTCATAATTCAACTCCTCTTCTGAGTGCATCACTTGAGACCCATCCTAGTTCTCTCTCTCTTGAGATTCAGCCTTAAAAGTTTGTTCAATTGTCTTTATGAGCTTTCATGCTGCTGTGACGGGTGATTTTAGATTTTATCAGTCCTGCTATTTTTTTGCATGAACAACATGAAGTAACTGCATGTTATCGTGTAGTTTCCGCTTTGTTAAGCCATTTTTTTTCCATTTTCTATGGTAATTTAGTCTGACTGTCAAAATATGCATATTTTGATATATTTGCAGCATACAAAACTGGGTTGAAGATTTGTACTGGAAACAGCTGGATTTAAATTATCCTGGCATGCCTGATGCAATGGTCTGCCTTCTGACAAATTGCGTGTTCTAATTGCTTGCTGAGAGCATCTGTCCTTATTGTTATATTTTCTTTTCTGACTAATTAGGTGCACCATGGATTCTATTATGCTTATCACAATACAACAATACGCCCTGCAATACTGAATGCTGTGAAGAGAGCGAAAGAGATTTTTGGTGATGACCTCAGCATCATGGTAACAGGGCATTCAATGGGAGGAGCAATGGCCTCCTTTTGTGGCCTTGATTTGACAGTAAGTCACAAAAGTATTTGGATGCCAAAATTTACAAAATTAGAATATTTGAAGCTGGAAACTGAACAAAAATCTTACTGGGAAACTTTAATTGAACTGCTATCCAAATTTTGTTTTTATTTGCAGTTTGCTTTATATCGTTATAAAGTCAGTCTTTGAATTATGTCATCATGAAAGATTATATGCTTCTTGCAGGTTAATCATGAAGCCCAAAATGTTCAGGTTATGACATTTGGACAGCCTCGAATTGGCAATGCAGTTTTTGCATCTTACTATAACGAACTTGTGCCGAACACAATTCGTGTAACAAATGGGCATGACATTGTGCCGCATTTGCCCCCTTACTATTCATATTTTTCTCAGAAGACATATCACCACTTCCCAAGAGAGGTAGAACGTTTTCCTTTGACAAATATGACCTGGATTTAGTTGCATTACTTGAATTGATCATATAATTCATCGGTTAGGATTTTTTGTTTTGTCATTTATTCCGGCCCCGGGTTCATGAGGTTTTATGTTTGCTTTGCCGATTATTTTTTTTTTATTTTGAGAATTTTATGCCTCCAATATTCTTTTTTCCCTTTGAGCTGTAAGTGTCGGACCAAAATCAAAATCCCACCATATTTTTCGTTTGGAGAACGAAAAAGTTTGCTTTCAGAATTCATAAAACTCCATATACATTAATTTTAGCACTCTTAGAACCGATAATTGCTGTAATATTATTCCCAATTCCAACAGTTTTATAAGAACGAGCAATACTGCTTATATTTAAGTTTAATTGTCAGGCTTCTTACCATGGTATTAAATTCTATCTTGAATATTCAGAGCCTCTTCTGATTTCAGGTGTGGCTTTATGAGGTTGGATTGGGACCTCTTGTGTATGAAGTTGAGAAAGTCTGCGATGAATCCGGTGAAGACCCCTCTTGTAGCAGGCAAGTCTTTCCTCCTCTAATGCGACTCTTGCAGAATTTATATATGCACTTTTTATACATCAAATCCCGGTCTTAAATAACATACTTTTCAATTATCCATCCAAAACATCCGGAAATTGATCGAGGAATTCGTTGCAGGTCGGTCAGCGGAAATAGTATATCAGACCATTTAGTCTACTTTGGGGTGGAATTAATGTCGCATACGTGGGGATCGTGTCGAATCGTGATGGATCCTCTCGTGACGGAGTATGGAACATCCGATCTGAAAGGAAATATCGTATTGTCTAAGACTCCGACGACTATTGATCTGAAACAAACGGATTCTGGTAATGATTTAGCAGAATTTGTTTCTTTTAAAGCACAGTGAATAGTTCATGTTGAAGTGCAATTAGGAGAAATTTATTTATTGGTTTGGAGCCCCTTTTGTTTCAAAGTCTTGCAGATTTCAAGGGTGGGGAAGAAAATTGTGTACATAGAGATAGCTCTGTAATTTGACCTCTGATGAATATTTTGTGCATAAATGTGACGTGATTTATGTTTCTTGAACCTTCCTTTATCTTCTTCGCTTCACATATATTATAATGCGTCAAGTTATCATTAATTTAATTAAAATATATTTAATGTTTTTAAATTATAATAATTAATTATAATATTTATTATATAAATTATAATTTAATGACTAAGAATATAGGTTAATAAAATAAAATTAGAATTATTATTTATTTGTTTTTAGTTTTCTTTTGTCAATGGTGCATTTTAGACCTTAATAGTACGGGTGGGCAGATCCGGTCCGATCCGACTGTTTGATCCAATCCGATCGGATTCGGTCGGATCGAACCAGGTATTCGGTAGAAAATTTTTTCATTTGATCCGACTTTCGGATCGTTATCGGATCAGATTGGTTATCAGATTCAAAGCCAAATCCGATAGTCAATCCGATCAAATCCGAAAGTCAGATTGCTTAATTCAAATCGGTCGAAAGTCGAAACCCTAAATCATTCATCCCCGACTCCGATTTTAGAATCCGAAAATCACCCGTCCCAATTTCTTGACACCGCTACTCCGACGACGAAGCCGAGCCGCCTCGCCGACCCTCTGCTCCTAGACTCCGAGTCTCCCTCCAACGACGGCCGCGAATAACAGAGGAGGAATCAACGGAGAACTGGAAATTTTTGAATTACAGGTTTTTAAAAATCCAATCTGATCCGATCTGATTTCTTTAATCGGATTCAGATCGGATTCGGATTCGGATGGCACAAGCATCCGAATCCGATCGGATAAAATTTTTTTATCCGATTGTTATCGGACCAGATTGAATTTGCCTCAATCCGATCTGATAACACTCGATGCCCACCCCTACTTAATAGCCCACAAATTGGCACGTGTGAGGGGCTTCAGTGCAAGCGGATTTGTTACGATATTAATTTAATAATATTTGACAATTTATTTATCAACTTTCATCGATTTGATGAANTCTGAGTCCGAGAACTTGCAAATCTGGACAGTTTGTTCTTAATTTGGCCTTCTCTTCTCTCTTTCTGATCTGTTTGTAGGCTTCCGCTCCAGCGATCATGGAAGATTCAGCACAAGAGCGGCTTCATTTCGGAAAGATGGGATACGGGTACTTGTACAATTTGCATAGTACTGGCTTGATTTGTTTGATTACTTTTGTTCTTCTTTCTTCTCCCTTTTCCATTGTTTATGCTTTAATTCGATTTCATCTTCCAATAGAGTGTAACGCGATTTCATTTGTGATGGTTTTCGTATTTTGGAATTTTGGCAGATGCAAGCATTACCGAAGGAGATGTAGGATTCGAGCTCCATGCTGCAACGAGATCTACGACTGCCGCCATTGCCATAACGAAGCCACGGTTTGCCTTTTTTTATGAATCGTCTTGAACTGATTTCTTATATCAAGGGTTCTCTTTTCGACACTCATCCTGATTAAATCTATTGTACTCATTTTTATACCAGAGCTTATTTAAGAATCCATTTGATCGCCATGAACTCGTTCGCTTTGACGTCAAACAAGTATGATTTTCATACTGGCCATGGATATACATTGCAAATCTGGAATTGGAATAATTTTTGTCTTTTTGCCTTCTGAAACAGGTTGTTTGTTCAGTTTGTGACACAGAGCAACTGGTATGTTCTCTATTTTGGCTGTAATATATATGTACTACTTTTCTAGTGCTTGAATAATTTGATTTATGATGTGCAGGTAGCTCAAGTTTGTACGAACTGTGGTGTGAATATGGGGGAATACTTCTGCAAAATTTGCAAATTCTATGATGATGATGTAAGTACAACAACTTTGAATGAAATATGAGAAGACAAACGAAAAGAAAATATAAACAAAAAGTAAGATTAGACATGTGGTTTGAGATATCAATCTCAATCTTGTTTTTGTCAATGGAAATGCAGGCTGAGAAAAAACACTTCCACTGTGACGATTGTGGGATATGCAGGTCAGCTGGATACTTAAGAAACTTTTCTTCTTCTGGTGTCATTATGTTGAAAAAGTAAGACAATAATTCTTTGATCTTATTTTGTGAAAAACAGAGTTGGTGGTCGTGAAAATTTCTTTCACTGCAAGAAGTGTGGTATGATCTACTGCTCTCATAGCTCGCTAGAGTCACTACTAAAATAATTTATCTTCATTCAAATGCTTATTTGATCAAAATTGACTTGATGTCCCAGTTTTTCTTCCTTTTGAGAATAATGTGCATTTGTAATTTAATGAAGAATCCCGTTACTTATAAACATTCAACTTTTCACAATCCATGTTGGCAGGTATACTTATTTCATAAAAATTTGACTTGATGTACAAGTTTTTCTTCATTTTGAGAATAATGTGCATATAATGAATAATCCTGTTACTTGTAAACATTCAACTTCTTCTGATAATTCATGTTAGTAATTATTATATTGCATGAGGAGATTGGATGATATCTGTATTTCCTTATTTTTTTTCATTGTAGAAGAGAGTCAGTCTTCCAAAAATGAACTATACTTTTCTTATATCGATATCTGAGTTAAATAGATAGAAATAGGTAGATGTATTAGCACTATGATTTTGTTAACATGATTCACTTTGAAATAATTTCATTGCTATTGAAGATTTTCATTCTTTAAGTGTTTGCAATATGAAAAGGGTCTTGCTACTCGATTGGTCTGCGCGGTAATCATTCATGCATAGAGAATTCCATGCGTCATCACTGCCCAATTTGCTACGAGGTTGTACTCATCTTTTCATTGTTCTTTAAAATGTTAACACTGCAACATAACTTACGATTTTACTCTGTTTTTGCAGTATTTATTTGACTCTCTCAAGGACACCACTGTAATGAAATGTGGACACACAATGCATTATGAATGTTACTATGAAATGCTAAAGCGGGATAAGTAAGCAAATATAAATTCTCATTTGAATCTCAGAATTCGTTTGTGTTGTTGTTAGACTTCATTTACTAATGGATGAAAATGTTCTTTGGTGAGAGTAATTTGATTATGTTTTTGATTTTTTGGAATTAGCGAGAAAGGAATGGTAGAATTTTCAAAAAACTCTTGTAAATGTTCTCGTTAACAGAAGAAAATGGAAACCTACTGTTTTTGTTGATTTTATTTGATCTGATCAGCACCAATCTAAAGGTTTTTGCAAGTGCTTTGCCCATGTGGATACTAAAACAAAGAAAATATTTTTTTTGAGAACTATCAGTTAAGGCCTCGATTTTTTTTCTTGTTTTTGACTTTTTCTAATGGATGTAGTGACATTTGTGACTCTTCCGAGTGGGAGTCGTCAAGCTTTTAATCTTCTCAGGCACTCTTCCAATTTAAATGATTGTGGTGCATAATTTTTTGCTACTTATAAAATGTATCACAATGCAGATATTTTTGTCCGATATGTTCCAAGTCAATCATTGATATGTCTAGAACCTGGAAAAGAATAGACGAGGAGGTACGGATTTCAAACTTAAGTTACTCGAAGTGCTTGATCCGCATCTCATGAAGAAGAACAGTAATGAATTATAATTTTTCTCCTAATTTACTCACTTAATTAATGTTAGATTGAAGCTACTGTCATGCCGGAAGAGTACCGTGACAAGAAGGTATGAAGGTTTTCATTTTTTGTGTTTACCATTATAGATTAGATATGCTGTACTCATTAGAAATTTTATTACTGTATGTGAATCGAATTTCGAGTTAATGTGTATTTTTTAAAGTTTGGTTACCCTGAATGAAAGAAATCAATCATTTTTCCGTGATCGAGTCAATTGATTTTGGGAGAGTTAGATACACATATTTTTCTATTTTGGTAATAAGTTTTAATCTTGTGTCTCCCACCTCATTCAATTATCGATATTCTTACGAATTGGCAACATTGGAGAGTACAAAGTCGGGCTGTGTAATTATCGGAAATTGGTTTGTTGAATCATTGTTTGTTTGTTCGATCATCAAACGGTCAGAAATTCTCGGCCAATACAACATGCACATAGTTACATAAACGCTAATTTTCCTTTTTCTGTAGAATTTTAAATAGCTTCTTGATTTGAATATCATTTTGGATCAATGATCAGTTATGAAACACCAGGATGTGTGTTTTTTTTTTTTTTGCAGATTTGGATATTGTGCAATGACTGCAATGACACAACTGAGGTGATCTTCCACATAATTGGGCAGAAATGCCGACACTGCAAATCGTACAATACCCGGACGATCGCCCCTCCCGTTCTTCCCCAATGATGACTTTCTGCTCAAACTACAGACGAGAATCGGATTGCTCTATCCGTTCGAGTTTACCGATCTGCATACAACTTCATTTCGTGAATTTGATGGCATTCTAAGCCCTATTCAAAACCTTTTTTTTGATTGTTTGGTTTGAAAAAGTGAAAACAGGGCCTTGCCTTCCATAGATTCAAAGATTATTAACCCTATTGTACTGTCTTTTTATCCCCTCAATACTTAGTTTTAAGCTCAACAAAAAACTAACATAACAATTCAGCCTGGACTAATGACGGTTTGGGTGGGCTAAGACGGACTTGACTTGGGTTCGGTTTTGATGCAGGCAAATTGTCCTGCGAGCTTTGCCAAGCGGACAAGATCTCGGGACCGCCCATGGTCAAGGCGCTTGAGCCAAAGATGACACCAAGAATATAAGATGTTTGTGGTGAGAATGGTCGAGAAATTGAAACCCGAGAAATGGTAACCAATGTTACCCAAAATTTACAAACAAATCGAATTGTATTGATCTCAAAATAAAAAAAAATATGAGTAGCTGACTATCAAGCCAATTTGCATGTAATTCAAAATTTTACCCTAAAAATGTTTTTACTCTCAATAAATGGAATATTACAGTGGATTCCTAAGCTACGATCACACGACTTGAACTTGGACCCAGTCAACACTCGCAAAGACCAACGACCATCACTTTCACCGGAGCTTTGACGCCCCTACCTCGGTTGTCTCCGGCCATCACGCTACGGCGGCGGATATGGCGTCGCCCAATACGCGTTTTGCGTCGGGTATGGATTGACCGGCGGCGGCCGATAACAGGGAAGATAAGGAGGAACCGGGGTCGGGAAAGCATCGTATATCGACGGAAGTTGCAGAGGTTTCGGAGGAGGAGGGTAAACATCTACATGATAGGGATGGTGGGGGCCGTCGTACGTCGCCGGAGATTCGAGATTGATTCTGATTCTGTCGCCGAACTGGTAAGAAAAATAGAGTGAACCACGGTTGGTCTTCCCGGGTTTAGTGACCTGGAAAGTGGCGTAGGTGGGACCGTCGCTCGCCGACCGGAGAAGATCGGAGACCGGGACGGTGACCTGGCCGATGTCCCGGTCTCCGAGGACCCGCCCGGTGCGAAGGGAGAAGACGAGGAACTGGCGTGCGAGCTCGTTGATGGTGAATTTCATGGTGCAGTTCCAGTGAGGATTTGTACGTCCTTCTTCGTCGACGACGGTCTTGAATTCCTGGTCGGAGGGAACTTCGCCGGAGAGTGAAACGACGACGTATACTTTCATTCTGGTCATCAGGTTGACGTCGTCGAGGTTTTTGGCTGAAATAACGCTGACGGTCAGAGCTCTGAGCTCCATTGTTGGAGGAAGAAGAGAAATCTGGCTTTCCTATGGACAATTCACGCTTTTAATTTATTTAATTCATGAAAAAATAATTATTTAAATAAGTAAATCTAATTGTCGAAACAAACCTTCAACTATATTTATTAACAAAACGATCCTTAAACCGTCATTCGATTAGTTTAGTCAATATAATTCGTCGTAATAAAAAGTTAAAAATATTATAATTTGATAAAAAAATTGTTTTTTCTCAAGTTAAATAGATTAAATAAAAATGAAAATATATTATTAGAGTATTTTTTTATTTTTCGTTATTAATTTTATTAAACTGATTGAAATTACTAACCAGGTTAGCAGAAGTATTAAAAATTCATTGTTTTCAAAGTCTATACCAAAGTTTGATTCAACTATAGACTTAACCACGATTAAGATCGGATTAGGGTCCGAGATTAGATCATTATACGCTAATCGTTCGTTGTTCATCCTTATGAGACACTTCTCTTTTCTCTTTTGTCTGCTTTGAAATCTTCACTAATATTTCTTGTTATCAAAATGCAAAATCTCTCGCCCTCAGGATCTTCACACTCCGACTCGACAGTTTGTGAAGAGGTAAGTCACAGTGACTCAGTAGGTTAGAGATTGAAGACCTTTAGCTGCGTCCACAATGAGCTATCCCACATTGGAGGTAACAACTCTCATACTGCGACTGTCAGGATTCGAACTTTGACACTTGTTATCAATTCTATCATCTCTGAACCAACTGAAATATGTCCGTGCAGGCTCACTAATATTCCTTGATCTCTACTTAAGGGGAGGTAGTGGTTTCACGCGTCTGAAGCGAGTGGCTGGAGATTGGATTTACAAACACGAAAAGACTGAGAGGCCCCTCCGCTTACGTAACTAAGTTCGTTGAGAGGGGACCTACTTTGGAAAGTTCCGGTGAAACTAATAATTATTTTATTTGGAAATAAATAAATAAATCAATAAATAAAATTATCCACTTTTCAGTTTTAACTAACATTAATCATTATTATAATAAGAAGAAGAGAAATAGGAATAAAGCGAGAGAGAGCAAGATTCATGGTTCACTTTCTTCGTCTATGCTCTCTGCTTGAGCTTCTTGAGCTCCGTCATCGTTCCGATTTTCTTCTTACTCTCGAGACTAGGTTTCTTTGCCTTCTCTACATGCTTCATTGCCTCTCTGGTACGTCAAGTTTTTCTTAGTGTATCTGCAAAATTAATCATCGATCTTTCAATTTCTTTTTTAATCTCGCTCTTTGATTTTATTTAGCAGTTGGTTTCGGGGAATTTTTCATTTGAGGAGTTTTATGTTTGATTTTGGGTCAGTAAGAAACTAATATGTCATGTTTGGATTTTTGGAGTGTTTGGAGTGTGTGAGGTTGTTTCAACAGAGATAGTAGCCTCTTGAATTTAGATAGTCTGATATAGAAAGAAGGTTTCTTTCATCTTTTTATTTTTCTTGAATTTTCTTTAGGATTTTCTCTATGTTATGCGCACGTTTATTTAATGGCTACCCGAAATATTTCCAGTTGATTTTGTGTTTGTATAATTTGCAGATTGTATGATATTTGGTCATACTTAAGAGTGTAGTGATATGACTATGGGCGATCGCAAGATTATAGAATTGGATCAAGGATGGAATATCTTGCGAAAGGGGATCAAAAAGTTGGAAAACATCCTTGAAGGCTTGCCCGAGCCTCAGTTCAGTTCGGTGAATTACATGACGATCTATACGTAAACCATGCTCTTATTTTCTTAGTTCGTTTTTGTATGCTGTTACCAAGATTTCAGTTCGTTGGAATTAATTCTATTTAACGTATGGTTTCCATATTACTATCTGCAGAACAATTTATAACATGTGTACTCAAAAGCCTCCTCACGATTACTCCCAGCAGCTCTACGAAAAATACCGGGAGTCTTTTGAGGATTACATCACTTCAATGGTAGCATGTTTTTCATCTTTTTAATAAATTAACGTCCACTGATTTTTAGCATGGAAGTGACATCAATAATTAAACTACTTGTTCTTACTATACAGGTGGTTACTATAGTTATATGTCTTTTTGGTGTTATTACTTAGGGGCTGCTTATTGCATATTGCATATTGATAAATCAACATATTAGCCATTACTTCAGTCCTATCACAGGGAACATTTGAGGAAATGTAGTAATAATTTCCTTTTAGGACATGAATTGTTTTATTCATGTTTCCATTATTTACTTGGGACAAGAATACAATGAATTTAAGATGAGTTCATGAGGGATAAGAAAATTATTAGTTTTTCTTTTGTTTACTCTTGGCAGAATTAATACTTGAGTTGATCTTTTATGTTAACAAACTGAGACATCTTAGGCTTGGTCACCATTTTGTACGGAAAATCTCAAAGTAATAAATGTAAAATCCTTTGCTGATTTCATGCTATGAGCTTATTGAATGCAGAACTGCTGAAGAAAATGAGTGAATATTTTTGTATTCTTCTCAACGGTTCGTTTTTTTTTTGTTCTATTCAGGTATTACCATCTTTGAGAGAGAAACATGACGAATTTATGCTGAGAGAGGTTTTAAAGAGGTGGTCTAATCATAAAGTGATGGTTAGATGGCTTTCACGTTTCTTTTATTATCTTGATCGATACTTTATCGCTCGGAGGTCAGTTCCACCGCTAAAAAAAGTTGGATTAGCTTGCTTCCGTGACCTGGTATGTCATGACCTTATTTTTCTAGTCTTGTTCTGCATACTCATCTCATGGCAACTTTGTATCTCTACTTTGCTTGCAAGTTAAAACTCTTTTCTGCTTGTTACTTTTAATTCCTTTATTTAGTGTGTAACTCTATCACTTGAGCATTGATCTTGCTCGCAGGTTTACAAGGAGTTAAATTGTAAAGTAAGAGATGCAGTTATTTCACTGGTACAGTTTCTTCTTTCATTGTCTGGTATACTTGGCTGGTGAAGGTTCAACATTAGCAAATTTAGTTATTTTTTCAAAACAGATTGATCAAGAACGTGAAGGAGAGCAGATTGATCACGCCCTATTGAAGAATATTTTGGATATATTTGTTGAGATTGGAATGGGTCATATGGATTGTTATGAGAACGACTTTGAAGCAGCCATGCTGAAAGCCACTGCTGCTTATTGCTCAAGGAAAGCTTCGAGTTGGATCGTTGAAGATTCCTGTCCTCATTATATGCTAAAAGTAATCATCTTAAAATTTTCATTTTTGTTTGCATAAAGTTGATTATTGACCGATCTCGTTGCAATTTCTAGGTAGAGGAGTGTTTGAAACGAGAGAAAGATAGAGTTTCACATTATTTGCACTCTAGCACCAAGCCAAAGTTGTTGGAGGTTCGTAAACTTTCTGTACTATTTAATATCTCGATCTTCATCGAGAAATTTGAACTTTTGAGCCAGTTAGTCATTTGTCATTTACTACTATCAATACTGTTTTTTGTTGTTCATTTGTTATTGTTTTAAGTTGTTATGATTATTTATGTTCTTTGTTTAGAAAGTTCAACATGAGCTGCTGTCTGTGCATGCTACCCAACTGCTTGAAAAGGAGCATTCAGGATGTCATGCCTTGCTAAGGGACGACAAGGTACCTGCTTTGAAGAGATTATAGTGATTTCATTGACAATTGAGTAGACAAACTAAAGTACAACAGCTTTACATTCAAGATTGACTTGTTTTTTCATCATTGTATAGGTTGAAGATCTATCAAGAATGTTTAGACTCTTTGCTGGAATACCACGAGGCTTAGAGCCTGTTTCCAGCATATTTAAGCAGGTTAAGTTTCCTCTTATGCTTTGTTGTCTTTATTTTCAATTGATATTGAGAGATTGATTGAGTTTAGTTCCTTTTTTTTCCTTCGTGATGCAGCATGTTACTGCTGAAGGAGCAGCGTTGGTAAAACAAGCAGAAGATGCTGCAAGTAACAATAAAGTATGTCCCTCAATTTCTTCTTTTTATTTTGGAAAAATATTTTCATTTAAAAGGTTCTGTGCTTGTCCTATTTTGGATAAATAGTTTTATTTATAACATATTATGACTGTTTTGCATTTGTTCTCTTTTTTTTTGTATGGCTCTTTGCGATAAAAAAAGGATGTGGTGGGTCTGCAAGAACATGTATTGTTTTAATTTGAAGCTTTATTATTATTTTTTTAATTTTTTAACTCTAATATCTTAGACTCGTGATTCCTCAGGCTTCTGTCAGAAAAATGATTGAACTGCATGACAAATATTTCGCATATGTGACAGATTGTTTTCTGAGACATTATCTTTTTCACAAGGTTTGTATATTGATGGTTTTTCAAAGTTTGTTTCTATTGCACCTAAATGTTGCACTGCATCTTAACTGACTTTTAATTCAGTCACTCAAAGAGGCTTTTGAGGTCTTTTGTAACAAGGGCGTTGCTGGGAGTTCAAACGCAGAATTACTCGCAACTTTTTGTGATAATATTCTAAAGAAAGGTGGTCGTGAGAAATTAAGTGACGAAGCAATAGAAAAAACAATTGAAAAGGTATTAGGGCCTGTTATGAATTTTTTTATCTAGTAATGTTATGTAATTTGTCACTTTATGTGCTTTCATCTTATAGGTGATAAATTTACTTGCATATATTAGCGACAAAGACTTATTTGCTGAATTCTATAGGTAAATATTATAACTTTTAGATTATTCATTCTGTTGCAGAACACAGATGAAGATTAATAGCTTTTGTGCAACAATTTGACGTTTTTTCATGTGAAACTTACTAAAAAAATCTTAAATAATGCAAACTTTTTTTTCTTGTAGAAAAATAAAAATGATTGGAAAAACAAATTTTAAATATTCTGAAAAATAATATACTTGCAGGAAAAAGCTTGCTCGAAGGCTGCTTTTTGATAAGAGTGCTAACGATGATCATGAAAGAAGTATTTTGGAAGAATTGAAGATGCAATACGGGGCACAGTTCACCTCGAAAATGGAAGGAATGGTATGTCACATTGATGTCGGTTGTTACTTATTCTGATAGAATTCGAAGGAATCTTATTGATTTATTGAATATGAAAACGTAATAAAAGCACACAATTTAAGAGACTTCAAGGGTTCTCTACCTTCACAGCTTGATTACTTCTATAGTGATCTTTCTATTCATATTTGTTCTATTTAATAGTTATATAACCTCTATTAACTAATTATAATTGTAAATGGAAGTTAGTTTCTATTAGTTAGTAAAATTTAGTTGAAGTTTATGGTAGTTGATAGAGATTATATAACTATTAAATAGAGTAGATAGGAATAGAAAGATAATTAGAGAAATATAGTGTTTGTGGAAGTAGAGAGACCTCGAAATCTCTTATGTCTGTACGTTTGACTATTCAATAAACAATAAGACCTTTCCGATCCTAACATATTCTTGTCTGGAGATAATTGACAGTTCTTAACGTCATTGGTGTCTAGTAGATCACGGACTTGACATTAGCGAGGGAAACTCAAACCAGCTTTGAGGAGTATCTGAGCAATAGTGTAAATGCAAATCCAGGGATTGACTTGACTGTCACTCTGTTGACTGCAGGCTTCTGGCCAAGTTACAAATCTTTTGACCTTAATCTTCCTGCAGAGATGGTAATGAAATGTTTTTAATAGATTTCGATCTGTTTTTATTGGAAACTTCTTGTGTATACTGTTATATATATTTGGATTACTGACAATTTTATGACAATATTTACCATTTTTTTAGGTCAAGTGTATTGAAATTTTCAAGGACTTTTATGAAACGAAAACAAAGCATAGAAAACTTACATGGATTTACTCACTGGGTACTTGTAATATCAGCGGAAAATTTGACGCAAAAACAATTGAGCTTATTGTGACGACTTATCAGGTGATATACACATCAGCCTAGTACCAATCAAAGGGTTCTCTGTTGGATATTATGTCTTGTTGTAATTTGGGTTAACTTCTAATGCAGAGTTCTTGTGCCATCTACTTTTCTCTTTCTTAATAGGCTTCTGTATTGCTATTATTCAACTCTGCGGAAAGATTGAGTTATTCTGAAATTATGGCTCAATTGAATTTGAGTGACGATGATGTTGTCAGACTACTACATTCATTGTCATGTGCCAAGTATAAAATCCTTAACAAGGATCCAAACACGAAAACAATCTCTCCGACCGATTCTTTCGAGTTTAATTCAAAATTCACAGACAAAATGTGGAGAATTAAGGTACTAAAATTTTTGTATTCATTTTTTGCTGCACAATTTATTTAATCGATTATGCATTATTAATCTTGCAGATTCCTCTTCCTCCAGTCGATGAAAAAAAGAAAGTTATCGAAGACGTTGACAAGGATAGACGGTATGCCATTGATGCCTCAATTGTGCGCATTATGAAAAGCCGAAAAGTTTTGGGTCATCAACAACTGGTGATGGAGTGTGTTCAGCAGCTCAGCCGCATGTTTAAGGTTTTATTATCATTTTTGGGTCCTGCCTTTTCTTTTCTTTTCTTTTTTTAATTACATGGCTTAATTATTTTACACAATTTGAATCTGCAGCCTGATTTCAAGTTAATCAAAAAGAGAATCGAAAACCTGATCAATCAAGATTATCTGGAGAGGGATAAAGATAACCCGGCCATGTTCCGGTATTTGGCTTAAATATCTCGTTACATATACCTTAGGAAGGAGCTAAGGCTTGCTTGTACATTTGGTCATTGGAGCCGGTCGAAAATACTATAAGATAATGCATCCATTCGAAAGACGATAATCGCGATGGAGAATTTATCATCTGGTCTTTATGACCGCCTTTTTAATCATGGTTTTTGCTTCTCGGGCGAATGGGAAGACGGTGAAGAAGATAAGTTGATATAGCCTTTTCATCAAGTGAGCTGCCCAATTTTTGTTCGCAATGCTTTCGATATTTTGGGAGAGATTAAGAGATGTTGATGTTCATAGTTCATTCTTCTGCAAGGGGTGTTGGGTGTAATCCGAAGCATATCGATGAAGGTAATATTTCGAACTTTGATTTGAAGATCAAATGGATATGAATTAGAAATGCTTTCATACTTCTATCAAACTTATGTTTTCTTGGATCATAAATGAGTTCTCATTGTCGCCTCGAGCCCTTCGAAGCACGATGTTTTTCGAGTTAGTTTGACCCATCTCGAGGACTGAAGCGAATAATTATTTTCATCCTTGAATGTAGTATAAGATTTAATACAAATTAAGAAACTTCTAGAAACATAAAAAAGCTCGATTCGATTTGGTACAAAGTCAGCTCACAACTATGCGCATGCATAATAAAATCGACCCAAAAACCAAGTCTAAATCAACCCAAACAAGAAAAAAATAAAACCGAAAAAGAAAAATTAAATATAAAATCATAACACCAAGTGCTAGAAATGAATGGGAAGCCATTTGCTGAAACTAAACTTTTAACACTTCCCATTCCACTCCTACTGTCAGCTAAAAAATTTGAAAACACAGAACACCCACCAAGAAATTGATCAAGAACAGACAATATCATCTCAGATTCTACATTTTCCACACTCGAATGATTGATTCGATGCAACAGAACACATAAAATTTTCATCTTTCTAACTCGATCGATTACAAACACCTGTCAAAAATGAATCAGATTTAATCATTAGTTCAAAAACCTGTACAAATATAGCCTATCATTAGCAAACCTTCTGAATTGTAAATGCCTAACATCTATAATTCAAAAATAATCTCATAATTCAAAAAGAATGCTGCAAAATTCTCTAATCCACTGACTTTTTACAAATTTACAGTATAGCCCTGAACTGACACTGCACTGACCGCCTTGTCCGCTTTTCTTCCCTTTAATTCTTCAAATCTTTCTCATAGTAAAAATACTATTTTGATGGTTAATTCAACCCCTGTTACCGACAAACCTGGACCACTTTTATGGCTTCCATGGCTCGGCCGACCAGCTGTGTGAATTCCTCAACGTTTTGGAAGCTGAAATCGATGACTCGCTTAACGAAATCAAAATTATCCGTTTCATTGGCAGCTGCAAGGGCATTACGAGATTTCGTCGATGCTTCCATTGCTAGATTTACATTCTGAGTCTGCATAAGAAAATAATTCAAATCATTTAGTTTCTTGAAGATCATAAAAAAATGCTCGATGAAAAAGAGTAAAATTAAGGGATAAGCCTAAAATCTAGCTTTTATCCTTCGATAATTTCAAAATAGATTTTCTCCACTTACAAAGTCGAGTAGTCGGATGAAACTTTGTCGAGTCTGAGCTGATATGACACAGCTTCCTGAAAAAGAGATAAGTCAGACTCTAGATTTTCACTTGAAATCTTCCAAACAAATGTTCAAGCTAAATTTAACATTGTCCTTGTCAACACTAACTAAAACTAAATAAGTAAACTTTGACTTAAGAAAGGTTGATGAATCATTTTATTACCTTGAGAAGTTGTCTTGAGAGCATCTTCTAACTCTTTCCTTTCATTGTTTGTACTTGAATGTATACAGAAGATTAAGTTCATGTAAGCCACCTCCATGCCTTTGTAGGCCAAAGCTGCCATAGCCATTTCTTTACGTTTCCAATATTCATGCCCACATTTTCTGCAATAACAGTAAAAATTCAGATAGAGTACTCTGCATCTTGAGTTATTTAATATGAATAAAATAATGCAAAGCAATAATAAGGAAAGCTTAGATTTTTTTCAAGAATTTCATCATCAAAATTTAGAAAATAAATGACGTTTCTAAGCATTGAATCACTTATAAGTTAAAAATAGCACAAAAACATATACGTTAACATTGAAATTTATTCTTAAAAAGTTGTTACTTACTCGCAGAGCTCGGCAGTATCACTATAAACCCGAATCTGAATACTTTTTCCAAGCTTGCCATCCCCGATTTTACAATTATCCAAAAGGGAAGCACCATGAAGAAATTCAAGGGCAGCTTTAAAGTAAGCCTCGTTGCTTTCAAAACAAAATCCTGCGCTCTATAAAATATTAACAAAGTTAAAAAAAAAGAGAAGAAATTTTTATTTTTCTTTACGAAAATGCAGTCAGCTAGAAGAACATAAGAGTTTTACCTTAATACCATCTGCATACTCTATAAGCTCTTTGGCTTTTTCCAAAACGTCATTCGTGGCCAGGCTTGATGAAGAGAATTGTGATGTAATCGATGTATTCCTCTCAGCGGTATGGCTATAAGCATCTCCATTAAGTCCAGCATTTGAAATTGGTGCATTTCTATGAGAACAAGCTTTTTGAACATTGTCTTCATTGTAGCAAGGTTTCTTGGCCCTCTTTGAGTTGGCTTCATCACATTCAGAAGTTGTTTTTGACATCTCAGATCCCAAATCACTATTCAATGGCTTGTTTCTAAGCTTCAATTTCTGATCTTTACAAATTTGGGCTTTAACCGTACGATCAACAACACGATCCCCATTAGATGACCCCTTCAAAAGCATCACTTTAATTTTTTTCATTGGCTTATCATCAGCATTACTAGCACTTGACAATTTTCTTTTATTCTTTGACATCAAAGACCTTCCACATTCACTGAGTTCTTCCCTGTTTATGCTACCGACAGAAGTTTGACAATTCTGATCATCATCGCATTCCTTCATGGCTTTTATCTTCAACGAACTCTCCTTTGAATGTCCTCCTAGTTTGTTAGAAGATACTAGTAATTTTTCAGTTGCTCCATATTTTGCAGCCTTGGGTAAATCGATTCTATTCTTCTTCTGCATACATTTCCCGGGTGCTGTATTTGGAAAACTAATCGCTGAACTTTTCGCTTCAAGGTACAGATGCTTATCAACGGGGTAGTCGACATTGGCCTTGAATTTCTTAGAAGTTCCAGTTCCAAGTCCAATTTGACCTGCCACTAACTTGCAGTTTTCCTTCAATTGCTGAGCATCAACTGCCAAAAGATTATAGTTAGTAAAATCGATATTTGCAAAATTTTTAGAGTCGTGGTATCAAAAGACAAACACACACACTTCCATTTAAAAGATTTAAACTTTTTTTCTGTTGAGCATTTGAATCCTTTATAGAATTTGGCCAACCATGGGTTGTGTCATGTAAGCCTTTTCTTTTTAACGAATCTCGTATGCGATCCTTTGCAGAAATGCCAAAAACTCCATTCAGAACGCCTCCTTGTTGAGTTACTTTTGAAGCCTGTTTTTCCTTTTCTTGGTTCCCAATCGTTTCTGTAGTTAATTTATGGCCATCTTCACCTAAACCAGGAGCAGTTCCATTAACAGAAACCGGTACGCGATATAGTGCATTGCGAGCATTTGTTGTTTCTTCCTCACTGATGTCACATCGGTTCATTCCAGGCCTACACCGATAACACGTTGAGAGGAAATACATTAAACATACAAAAGTATTGAATGATGATTATATGGCATCAACTAAAGTTTCAGTGATAAAGTAGACATAATCAGATCAGTTTTTGTGTCATTAAAACTTCAGTTTACACCCGAATAATGAGTATGATTGAGGAACTTACAGCCAATCAAGCATGCTACACAACCACTTCTCAGGAAGGTGTTCGGGCTTCATTTCAAAAGGAAGGAGGCGCCACTTCTGACAGCGGTCACACATTACCCAATCATCAATTAAATCTGCATATGTTTCATCGCATACAACCTGAGGAGTCCGTGCATTAGTAAATCCTGAACAACATTTTTGTACATTTTCACAAATACTCCATCTCTCAATGTACCTACCGTCTTAATGGGAGACCTTTCATTTCGTTCAATTTGACAATTATTGAACTTTGCATTCTTTGAAAGCTGGCCAGAAAGTCCCTCTGTTGTGCATTTGTTGACAGCATTCTGTTTCAAACTTGTATCACCCGTTGAGTCTCGATGGTTGTTTCCCCCTTCTATTGGACACCGTGATTTTAACTTGTAAATGTGACTTTTTTTGTCGCCACTTTTATTGAGTAGTGGTTGACCAGAAATGACACGGCTTAACTTGTTATCCGCTGAATCCCGTTCCGTCAAAGTAGAGCTAGAATATTGTTTGTCATTCTTTTTGGAGTCCTGACCAGATCTAAACCCCAAAAAATTCCCTTTCATTAATTCCGAGCTCTGCATTCTATCTCTTGATTTGGAAGCATCAGTCACTGCATAAATCTCCTCAGTTGAATTCCACTTGTCACGTTTCGAGTTCGATAGAGGCATGTGTTCTAACTTGTCACGAACTATGTTGGGCATGAGACTTTTCTTATCATTATTCTCGGCATTCTCACCTTGAGACTTCAAAAACAGACTATCATGAAGTGGTGATACCAATTCTCCCCCGGGCACCAGTTCAGAAGTCATAATCTGTTCCAAGATATGAAGAAAATCACAAAATATGAACACCATTTGCACTAATAATATCAAAGTGAAACTGCAAATTTGAAAAAAACAACCTCAAGAATTTCAGTAGGAGATTCTGCCATATCGTCTTGCGACGTACGTGGTGGCATCCCAGCACTTTGGTCAATACTGCTACCAGATAATAAAACTGGAGAGTCATCAGCTGCTTTCTTTTGCACGAAATTGTTGGAACTGAATTTAATTCTGAGTTTCAATGATCTTTGCTCGCTGAGGTGTCCTGTTTTTGTTGTGGTTTTGTCTTTCAAGGGAAATCCACTAGAATCTTGACTAGAAACAGCATTGTGCCTCACAGAAGGGGGGTCCTTTGAGGGAGTTTTCGGCTTCTGAGTGACACCCTGTTCAATTAGAAAACAATTAGTTTAAAGAATAAAACTAAAAATAAAAATCATTCAGACACGTTCCTTTCTACTGAACGTTGAAATAACCAGCAAAAACGTTTACATTTACCTCCAAGGGTAATTCAACTAGTAATGTTGGCATCTTATCCTTCTGCAAAGTTTTCGGATCAGAAAAAATAGAAGGACATCGGTTATAGGTGGGTAAAAACGAGCCATAAGCGCCAAATTTTGGCCCTGTGAACAGAAATATAAGCCTCAGGCCCTCACATCTTATCATTGTCAATAGGCACAAAAGTTGGTTTTCACACTAGAAAAACTTACCCAAGTTATCTGCAGATACACCACCTTCAAAATCTTTTTGAAAGTGACCAAGAACGCGTTGCACTTTTTCATCCTTTGATCATAAAAACAAAGGAAAACACCCAAATCAAGTCGATAAAAAAAAAAAAAAATCATGCTTTGCTCATGGATTCACAGTTCAATTCATTGTATGCGTGTGCCAGAATTCCCTTAAAAATAAAAATTAAGCTTTTCAATTCTTTTACGAGGCATGACATTATTCAGGCTGGTAAGTTTTCATCAGTAGTTTAAACTATTCATAGAATCTAAACTACATGAAAAAAATTCCAATTTCCCTCAGTTTCTTAATATATTCTCATCTAAAACAGCCATCCAATAGTTCTTTCGCTAACTGAACTAAGAAAATAAAAGAGCTTCACGTATAAAAGTTCTATTTTTTATTGAAAACACGTCCTTACAATGTGTGAGAGCGCCATGTCAGGGTCAGTATAGCCCGACCCGTCTTCTTCAATCTCGCCGCTCTCCATATCCAAAGACCCACTTCGACAGTACGAGGAAGTGCGATGAAGAAGTAACAAATCACTGAAAGAGTGAGTATTTAAACCCCCGCGATCAATGCGATGATCCAACGATAGAAAAACCGATTGGCGGCGAACTGGNGGGAAAAATGCTTTTAATGGCCTGTACTTTGGGGTAAATTACAGATATTAGAACGAACTAAAAAACGTTCAATCTAATACCTTGAACTATGAGGAAAATACGATTTTTATCTTTTGTCAATTATTCCGGTTAATTTTAACCTGAATTGACCACGTGCAAAGCACGTTTAACGTGAAAATACCTTGAACTATGCAATAACAAACGTGCTTATGCTTTAACAATAACAAACGTGTTTTGCACGTGGTTGATTCAAGTTAAAATTAACCGGAATAATTGACGGGAGATAAAAATCGTATTTTCCTCATAGTTCAAGGTATTGGATTGAACGTTTTTTAGTTCGTTCTAATATCTGTAATTTACCCCAAAGTACAGGCCATTAAAAGCATTTTTCCCAAAAAAAAAAAGGAGCACACAGTTGTCACGTGCGAATCCTTGGTTGCCGGGCAAAGGACAAATTCATTGCCAAAATAAGAGCTCTCTCGAACCGTACATATAAAAGCATACTCAAGATTATAAAAGCCACTGAAAGGCGAAAGAGGTTGGTCTTTACTCTTTATTCCCCTTCTCTCTCTACCTCTCTCTCTCTCCATCACTCTCTTCCGGCGCCTCTTTACGTTTTCCAAGCTTTTATCTCTCTTATAGAAACCCTAATCTCCTCATTCGAAACGAATATATCAGTATTCAGTGGAGAATCGCAGTGGATTTTTCTTTTAGTTTGAGTTTTCTTGCTTGGGAGGGATAGAGAAGGATTTTGGCCTGACCGTCTGAGGCTAGGTGCTGAAGAAATGGACGGCTTGATGATGCAGAAGCATAAACGGCAAGAGTTTGCTCTGGCGTCAATATCCGACCTCTCATCATCTTCCTCGTCCTTCTCTTCGCTATCATCATCGTCGCCTGCAGTTGCGCGTTTCTGCGATGATTGTGGAGTGACGCAGCTTCGGTTTCACGGTGAATCGGAATCCGTTTCTTTGGATAAGGATCTCCGAAATTTTCAGGTTTGTTTTTTTCCTGATGCACTGCATTTCCTGGGCTAATATGTTGTATATATTCAATCTTAGCATTTTCTAACTTGAAATTTGTTTATCAGATTTGAATTTATTGAAAAAAGGATTTCTGATAGAATTTAATTCGGGCTGTCTTTCCATTTATGCAGCTCTTCAGGCTAGGTCCTCTGCAGTCTATCTGTATTTCTGATGTTACACAAACCAGTAAAGAGGTACAGAAAAGAGTGCGGCTTTTAGATTAAAACTTCGGTTTGATACTTATTTTTAGCATAGATAGATCCTCACTTCTTTAACAGTATCATTTATGGATCAGAAATCGTATTCCGGAGGAGTATCCATCCTGTTTAGAAATGAGGAGGATGCCGCAGCATTTCACTGTGTTTTTGAGCATTGCAAGAAGGAAGTTATTGACAAAGGTGGCATTTTAAAGTTCATTGGTCAAACAATCTGTATGTGCACATGTACGTATTGAATGAAAAGGCCTTCTTTCCAGAAGTTTTGGGTTGAAAAATTGTGTAATAATCCTCATCGGTCTCATATTCAAAGTAGTTAATATTTCTTTACTTAAAAGTATTTCTCTACAGTATCATAGGCAAAACTACCTGTTTTGGTGATGGACGTTCTGCTAGATCTAACTAAATATCATGGTTTTGTAAACTTTTAATTGTGCATGTGTACCGATTCGCTACAACAGTTGCTATTACTTCATTTTATCTGATTTATGGACGTATTTGTACTCTCATTTACAGGATCACAGTCAGCTAGTGGCGATCTTTCATCTTCAAAAAATAAATTTGAAGAGAAAATAGAGGCATCCTCTGCGAAAATGTACTTCCACTATTATGGGCAATTGCTGCACCAGCAAAATATGTTACAAGATTATGTGAGGACAGGTCATATCATCTAGCCTAAGTTTGTCTTATTTTCTATTACTTACTTTTAAAACTTGGAATTTATGCTTAGGAAGTAATTTTAAAGTCTCAGTTTTCTTGGTTTTAGCTCCTCATAAGTCCCTAATGAGCAGTTTATTAAATTGAACATGAACTGATGATTATTAGTAAGTTCTTTCTTCAGGATCATATTATGCTGCTGTTATTGAGAATCGTATTGATTTCACTGATCGAGTTGTTGTTGACGTTGGTGCTGGTAGTGGAATTTTGTCATTGTTTGCTGCTCAGGTATTTTCACTAAGTTTATTCCTTGTTCGAACCAAAATACACCCTAGTGCACTCCAGTTTTGATCTCAGAAAGAAATGTAATTTCATGCCTGGTCCTTCCCTGATCTTAGGCTGGTGCAAAACATGTTTACGCTGTGGAAGCTTCTGAAATGGCTGAGTATGCCCGCAGGCTAATTGCTGGAAACCCAATACTTGGTCAACGAATCACTGTAAGCTTACAATCCATCATTTTCTTTGCATTGACCTGTCATGCTGTGAAATTGCTCAGAATTTCATAGTTGAAACATTTCACCATTCAGTGCTATATACCATTTGCCACGTAGGTAATAAGAGGCAAGGTGGAAGAGGTTGAATTACCCGAGAAAGCAGACATTTTAATATCTGAGCCGATGGGTGCGCTTCGATTTTATAAAAACTGATAAACACTTAAGGATGATTATTATGTAACATTGATTATCCTCTGGATGTCGTCCCATCATCTATTAGTGGCGGATTCGTCTTTTTGACTAGATATTCACAGGCTGTTGTGAAATTGTTCAATCCATGTTTTTCTTTTTGCTTGTTGAAGGAAATCCGTTTTTGAGAATTTGCATGTCTTCTTAGGCACTTTATTGATTAATGAAAGAATGTTGGAATCCTATGTGATTGCAAGGGATCGATTTCTGGTTCCAAATGGGAAGATGTTTCCTACCATTGGCAGGTAATATACCTTTGCACTTGACCTCAATCAGTTATATTGGGTATCTAAGACAATATTGAAAAATTGTGTAAATGGATCAGTCTAAATTCTGAAAGGTACCTTGTTATATTGGGTATCTAAGTGAAATTCTTGCTGCTTTAGCATCAGATATTTTGCTGGTTATGGTCTTTATTTAGATTACTTATGACATGTAGTTCATCTTGGCTAATAACTGTGGTTAGTAAACTTAGGTTATTTGGTGTTTATGTTTTCTAATATGTAATTATTTTCTCCTTTGTTTTTTTGGTTTTGTAAAACAAGTTTGATTGCTGATGTAGGATTCACATGGCACCTTTCAGCGACGAATATTTGTTTGTGGAAATCGCAAATAAGGTGCGTAGAGGTGCATAGTGTTAATGGTTTTGCCTAGGATTAACTTCTTGACACTGATGTCAGTTTGTTCCTTCACTTGCCATCTTTAATGGAAAACTAAATGTCGAATACATTAATCATTCTCTTTTTCATAATATCTGCTTTTAGTTGGGGTTGGTTAAGTTTTCTCTATTTTTTTTTTGTAATGCCTATGACTGACATTTGATGAAAAGCTTCATGCATGCAAATTAATTTGTGTGGCTTGGATGTCAAATCTTAGATATTTTAATTACATGAAAGGTTTTTTTTTTGTTCTCAAGTACAAATCTTGCAGTTCTCATTATATATGGCATGTTTAATTTCAATCTCACCAGCAGAATTATGGTATATGAGAGATTATGTTTTATATTTTATTAAAAAAAAATTGTCTAAAGTATGCCCTATCACTTTTTATAACTGTATGACATTTTTTTGCTTGATAAATTGGAATTTTCGATAAGAACCCTGGATATTTAGTCAAGTTTCCCTCTATTTAATATCCATGCAGGCCCTCTTTTGGCAGCAACAGAACTACTACGGTGTTGATTTGACACCTTTACATGGATCAGCTTTTCATGGATACTTTTCTCAGGTTTTATAGTATTTTCGTATTAGTATAGAGATAGGGTGCCTATATGAATTTTTGGGAGGCTCTTAGACTTTTGTGTTAAGCAGCTTCTGCACATCTCGAAAAAATTGGTCCAAGAAGGCTTTGATCATTTGACTTCATTATTTCATTTCCTATGTAGTCTTTCCATTTTTAAAGCATATCAACGGTAGTCATGCTCGGTGCTATAGCAATTAATACACTTTAAAATATAAATTTTATTTTCTTGACCCTGTTTTACCTCTCATGCAGCCTGTGGTGGATGCATTTGATCCAAGATTATTGGTTGCTCCTGCGATCCATCACGTGATAGACTTTACCCATGTTAAGGTATTACCTCGTCAACCAGACATGCTTTAGCATCCGCGATTCATTTTTACAGTTCTCTTTTCATGTCCTCGTATTCCAAACATCTGGTTTTCTCTGCACTGTCCATTTGAGCTGAGCTTTTTTACTTCATGCTTTCCGAAGCACTTCTTATTTTGGAAAATTATGAAATAGTAACTTTCTATGATGGCTTGATTGAAAATGATAATTCTCACATGATTAAGTCATTTTCATTCATGGAAACTCATTTTACAGGAAGAAGAGTTATTTGAAATTGATGTTCCACTGAAATTCATATCTGCTGTGGGGGCTAGAGTTCACGGGCTGGCTTGCTGGTTTGACGTTCTATTTGATGGAAGGTAATAATCCAGTTTTGAATGATGCGATATTCAATCCACTTTACATCTTAAAGCTGTGACACTATTCTATCTATTATCTTTGACTTGTTTTAAAATACTTAAATTTTCAGCTCGGTGCAACGGTGGCTCACGACTGCCCCGGGGGCACCAGCTACCCATTGGTACCAACTCCGATGTGTTCTCTCCCAACCGCTTTACGTCATGGCCGGGCAGGAAATATCCGGACGACTTCACATGATCGCACACAGTGCTCAGAGCTATACAATTCATTTGACGCTCTCGAGTTAGATTTCTATCCCTATATCGTATTGTCCGCACAATTTTTTTCTATTTTCTTGCTGACATGTCGACTTTTATAGCGAAAATGTGGGGCCCGGGAGCTGAACAAGGGGGAGTTCTTCAGTCCTCATCTTGCAAACTTGATCTCAAAGAGCCATACTATAGAATGTCCCAACCACAAGCCTATCCAATGGTTCAAGATCAACCCCAACAACAGCTCATGCAGGTGCATGTACCATTCTCATTGCATTTCATCGTTACAAAACTAGGAAATTATTAATTTTTGGGCTAGATTAGGTTTAGCAGCTTTGATGTAAAGTAGGTATTTTTGTTAGGGCAATGTTAAACTTACTTTTTTTGTAGATTTTTATTGTACACTGACATGTCAAAATGTGATTAGTTCAATAAATATTATAAATAATTATTTTGATTATAATACATTAAACATGCTTTAATTATATTAATCACAGCTCGAAACATCGGCGCGTACAATAAGATAATATACTAAAACGATAAATCAAGCATTACGTTTTTTTGTCAAGAACAACTAGAGGTTGCCTTACTCCATAACTATCAAAGAGAACTTTCTTTTCTCAGTATCTTTGGGCTTTAACGCTGCATAATTTTATTTCTTGGTACAAAAAATTACATAAAGTTCATGTTTATCCATAACATATCTGAGTTTGTGTTGAATAACTGGAAATGGGTTTGGTTGATTAATTATTTATTATGAACACAGGATATGCCCATCCAATCTCTGGAGTTAGAGGATCCAGAGCTGATGATGCAGCAACAGTCTTCTCCAAACTCAGTGGCTCATCTCGATTCAATCATCGACAATGCTTGAATTTCCTACACCATGATCACAAAAACGAGGTTCGATAACATTCTCCGATGTTGTAACATTATTTTTATTGTCTAGAATTAAATAATTCAATCTTTGGTTCGATATCACGTGATCGTTATCGCCACGACCTCATGCCCCCCACGATATATAGTTAGAACAACCAATTATTTTCAGAAAACAGCTGATTAAGCTGTCGCTTTGTATTGTTTTTTATTTAACTTTGCATGTTCGATCATTTCAATTCTCAGATTAAGACTTGGAAAAGATTTGAGTTTACCAATGATTTGCTTTTGTAGAACAATTATTGGTGGGATTGGGCTGTTGTATTGCGATTTTATGTTCATAATTGTTCGGTTAATTTTATGCCCATTTTCTTGAAATGCACGTGAAATGTGCGATAAATGAACTATTTGTATTTCTCATTTTCTTCGTAATATTTACTTGTTGTGTAATATAAACTTCAAATAGAAATTAACGACCGATTGTATATTTTCCATGTACAAGAGTCTTCAGAATAAAGTTCAGTATTTAATAGTGGGTGCAACATTATTGATCATTTAATTGGGGTTATTTATTATACATTGAAATTGTTAACAGTTTGTATTAAAATATGATTAATTATTAGGCAAAAAACTATCTCACTATTGAGATTTCGATGATTCGGCTATCGAATTTTGAAACATGTAACTCTACTGTCACCTGGCGCGTCACGTTGAGCCATGACAAAATCATTTTTATTTAAATTTCTTAAATAAATGTTGTTCAAATGATCTGAAAAATTTTATTTTGAAATTTTCAATGTTATAAGATTGTATTTTGAAAAAATCTATGAATTTTTTGTAATTATATTTTTTTAGAAGCCGGAAAAATGCGTTAATAATAAAAATTTGCAAATTTGAGAATAAAATCTAAAAAAAAAACTTGATGGATGATGACATGTTCAACTTACAATGGTCGGTTTGTTCATTTTCAAAGTTGATTGCTAGTTTGTCATGAAACCAATAGCTCGATGGCTTTCTTTAGTTTTTACCTTCAATTATTTATTATATTAGAAGATTAATCATGTCCGTGCGGGTTTACCTCAGTGGTTGAGGGATGACAAATCTAGTAACAAGTGCCTGTGTTCGAATCTTGCGCTGCCTTAGTGTGAGAGTTGTTACTCTCAATGTTATGGTAGCTCATCGGGACATCAGGAAGAAGGTCTTTCATCACTGGGCTGTTGAGTCATCGTAACTTACCCCTTCACAGCCTGTCGGGCCGGGATGTGGAGGCCTTCGGGTGGGGGATTCTGCCTTTTGGTAACAAGAAGACTAATCATGTTTAAGATAATCCAAATTAATGATCTTAATGTTAATTAAAAGTGACTTCTACATATTTGAATTTATGCTAAAAATATGAACTTTTTATGCCACCGACGATGAAAAGGAGACTCCTTTCCCAAATTTCTGTAAATAAACATAAATTTTGAAATGGGTTGGTCTTGTATGTATCACTCTGCATTTCTTTCCAAATTTCATGGTTTTTGTCCCCTTTGATTTGCGAGCTTTACCCGCCTGATAAACCCTGCTTCGGATCTATTTCCTTCTCTGTGCATCCGATCTTCAACGCCCCCCTTCTAACCTTCTCCAAAGTTCTCATTTTTTGCGCCGCCGCATGTGATCTCTTTCTGAAAGGATTTTTCGGTGGCTAGATGCCATTTTATAAGGTTTTAAAATTCTGGGTCTCTAATGGGTGCTCGAACCAGTAATCGTAAGCTTGACGACGAGTTCTTGAGCTTGAGTCGTGCGCAATCGTCGCTAAATTCACCGGATTTTCAGTTTTCAAAGAGGGCAAAATTTACTTCGGCGCAACAGAGCCCTGATCGTCGAATTATCCCTTCGAACAGTTCTGTGGCCAGGCTCTCTCGATATCCAGCAGAGACTTCACAGTTGCGTAGACAAGTTCATGGTCCTTGTAGAACGTTAAAATTTTGGATATTAAAGAGTTCGAATTGGCATTCAGGAACAAGGAGAGGTAGCATCTTTGAAAAGAACGAGAGGGGGAATATTTTGAGCCTTCAATACTTTGATGCTAAGAATCAGGAGCTTACTGCATTTCGTTCCTCGAAGAAAGATGAAGAAGTAATTGAATTGGATACGGAAACTGAAAATAATGAGGATTCAAGTATAGAACAAGTCAATGCAATGAAAATCGAAGAGCTAAAAGAACACTCGGATGTTATGGATTGTTGTTCTCGTGAGGTTGATGGGGTTGTAGTTAATATGCCAGAATTGGATCAGAAACAAATCGACGGTCGAAATCAGCCATCTTCATCTTCCATGACTACCAAAACAAGGAACAGAAACGAGAAAATTGATGATGCAGAGAATATGTTGAATGATTTGTCACTGGCTGGTGACATATCCAGTGTTTCTGTGTACAAGAAGTTGCTCGAACAAATCGAGAGACGAAGATCCAAATTAATCAACTTAGATTTTGAAATTCAGCTCAATGAGAAGCGTCGAGCTGCTTTACATGTAGAACGTCCACAAAAGAAGGAAGTAGTAGAGGTACTCATTATGTATATTGGTGTGGTATTGAGTAATTATGTGAATTGGGGTATAATTAATAATCAACATATGTTTATCAGGAAGTACCCCGAGAACCGTTTATGCCACTGACAAGCAAAGAAGAGGACGAGATTGGACGAGCATTTTCGGGCAATAGGTATCATTTGGTGCTCATGTTTGGGATTTCATAATCAGGGTGTTTTTTTAATCAGATTTTTTTCTTTTTGATTTGTAGAAGGAAGGTTTTGATCACACATGAGAGTTCTAATATGGAGATTACTGGACAAATTTTGCAATGCCTTGGACCAGGAGCATGGTTAAATGATGAGGTACTTTATCTTTGGTGTTCTTTTGGTCCTTGGTGTTATGATGATAAGCCTAAATCAACTGTGCTGAGCCAGCAATGGAGTTTATTGACCTGTATTCATATTTTTCTTCTGCAGGTTATAAATTTGTACTTTGAATTGTTGAAAGAAAGGGAAAAACGAGACAAGTTTAACACAAGTTATTAACAGAATTTGTGTAAATGAACAGTTGATCAGCGGGAGAAACGGCTACGATTATAAATCCGTTAGAAGGTGGACTACCCAAAGGAAATTGGGATATGAGCTTATTGATTGTGAAAAAGTATATTTTACTCTTCTCCTATTCTGTTCACTCAGTGTTAATTTCATATGATTCCATTTATCAATAATCCCTTAACGCTGGTATGGTCAGATTTTTGTCCCCATTCACAAGGAGATACATTGGTGCTTGGCAGTAATCAATAAAAAGGCAAAGAAGTTCCAATATCTTGATTCACTCAAAGGAGTGGATACCCGCGTCTTGAAAACATTGGTATGATTTTGTTTTTGCACTTTCTTTTCTCTTTATAAGAAACACAATTTATATACAAAAAGAGATCAGAACTTTACAAGAAATATTGCCTTCAATTGCCTTCTGCATTGCTTGTACTTGTGTTATACATTTTACTGCCTAAAAATCAGGATTATTAGCTCATTTACTTAGAATTGGAGGTTCAGGTATGATAACTTGAGTTGTTGTGTTTTAATAACTTGTTGGATTGAGTTTTTATGATCAAATATGCTGACTTCTATAGCAGTCTAATGTTAGAATCAACTAAAGCTATTTCTACCTCCATCTACATTAGGTATATCGCCAAATCAACGATCAAACAAACCATGATGTTCTATAAGATAGAAAGTTCATTTTTCATAAGAACTTCAGTAATCTAACAATTTAAAAAAACAACAATTCCTCAAGCCAGTACAGCATAAAAATCAAAGATGAGAAATGAGTACAAACCATGAAATACGCGTAAAATCAAGACAAAACTTGGTCTTGCATAGTTTAACTTATGTCTAAAGCAAAGCACACGATAGTAGAAACCTGAGATTTGTAAAACACTCCTGCCTCTGTGCTTTCTAGCACTTGATTTCCTTCAATCCATGGGCAAAGTAAAGAAATGTTGGGTCAGTTGCACCATCCTTGTAGTAAGCAAAGACCAAACTGCTATCATCATGCATGCTCTCTCCCACAAAGCTACATAACCAAAATGCAAATCAATTTAGGGCTTGAAAAATATTATCATTAAATAAAATAAGATATTAAAGAAAAGTTACGACAAATGACATTTATCTAAGTTACGAGAACCGTCTGTTTTGTTGTTTACAGAAATATTTTCAATCATCAACACAACTAGCACTAAATAATAACTTAAAGTAATGGAAAAACAAGTGCAACACTTACAACTGAAGGTCACTGAGCTTTGACAGCAGGAACTTTGTTGCACCCTCAATGTTTTTCTTAAATTTCTCCTGGTCCTCTCCCTCTAGCTTAGGGGTCAACAATTTTATGTACCTCTTTATGTATGTGACAAACTGCTTCTTATCGAAAGCAGGTTGTTCCTGAAAGACACACGATAGATGATCAGTGCTCCACTTTAAATAAAGCGCTACAAAAACTTACACAGAATCGTTATACCTGGAGCCTGAAAGTGTCAACAATGTCAACAACCTTCACAGCTTGATCATCCACACCTTCGTCTTCATCCCCACCTTCGGCAGAAGGGTTTGCACCGATATCCACATCAACTGCTCCTTGGATAACCCACTACATCGCATAGAAGACAGATGATTTCACATTATCTAATTGTATGATGCCCAAAAAATTAAATAATTATCCTTCCCGTGTATATAGTCTTTTATACAAAACCAGAAAAAAACTACAAATTACCTTTCCTTCAACTTCCCACAGGATTCCATTCTCGATTTCTTTGTAAGGAAACGAGTCCGAGAGAAGCTCATCATCTGTCATGGAAAAAATCGCACGTCCAATCACATATCACATAACCTCAGTATTCATTAATTTTCTCAAAATTAATAAATCAGAGCACATAATAGTTCGCCCTCGCAGCAACAAAAAGTACCCATAACTCCAGATCAAACCACGATTCCATATAAATTACAAAACCAGAACGAAATCCACGATTAGCAGATAATAACCACATATAACAACAGATCAAACAAAAATATCTTTCCAAAAAATAAAATCTAATTCAAAGCCCTTTCCACGCTTAGAATCGACGCTATAGTATGCCAAAAAATAAACTAATCCACGAAATATTTGCAGAGTTGAAAGGAAGAAACTTACTGGTCAATTTATCCTGATAAACCAACATGATTGCAGAACAACTCTCTCGGATCGCTCCTACAAATACCTTGGGGCGGACAAGAAGCAGCGACGGAGCGAAGAGATAGCAAAAAGAGGGATCGAAACGCGGGCGGACAAGGAGAATTTATAGGCGAGGGTTTGATGGAAGAGAGAGAAGAATATAATTTTTAAAATAAAAATTATGAATTTTGATAAAAAATAAACTAAAAAACTTTAATTAAAAAAAAAAATATTTTAAATGTGATTATATTCAATAATAGTTCTCGAACTTTTTGTCACAAATTTGAATTATTGTAAGAAAATATTGAAGCTAAGCTTCTTGAGGGACGGTGGCTCGACTGCTTCCATCTCCATCGTTGGCCCTAGCATCTCTTCTTCTTCGCTCTCTCTACTTCCAGGGGCCGGGGCTCCTTTCAAAGTGCTTGGTCTAGTTTTCGGTTTACAGAAAAACCGAATTAGCCATGTCAATCAATAATGCCTTGTGCCCGTGGTTCCGGTCTGGTCCGTCCACAGCAAAATCTTAGTTGGATGGTTTGGTTATTTTTGAAAAAAAAATAATTAATTTTAGCTTGGTTTTTATTAGTAAATCCGGTGTTGATCCATTTTTTATTTTTTAAATTCACCTAAAAATGGATCAATAATAATATTGTTGAATGAATATATAACAAAAATCTACTTAAATTTTAATTTTAATTTATTAAAATAAAAACAATGTAATTTGAAGTGATTTGTCAAAAATTAAAACCAACTTAGGCTTACTCAAAATGAATAAAATAATTTCCGTTTGGTTTCAAAAACTACGGTTAAGGGATCGTTTCGGTCCGTCAAAGTGATTTTTCATACTCATAAATCCACCCAATGTCGGTAAATTAACATTACAAGTACTAATTATGTGTTTAAATTATAAGAATATGAATTATTATCTTAAATTTTTAATTGCATCCATCGAAATAAATTATTAAAATGAACACCTCCAAGCAAAAAAGGGGAACGATTAGTCACTCATAATTTCACAAAAAGTGCACGATTGAGAAATAAAAGCGTCTCACAATTTATCATAAAAGAGTCGAAGTTCTTTAGATCACAATACATTTATAGTAATTAGATCCTCGTTGTTCATCAACTCCGTCGCTGCGTAGCTCCGAAGATCTGATTCGGCAATTATAGTCGAGATTTTGTTTGCCCCACCAAACTCTGCATTGAAATCAATGCAATAACAGCAATTACTAGGAGTAATTTCAACAACCAATGAACTCAAATTTCAATCTTGATGCCCTAAAACATGGTGAATGAAGACTACTTTTCGATATTGCAGTAAATTCGATCAGCAAAGAGAAAAAACAAAAACATGAGTCGAAAGTAAAGATTCCGTACCAGAGGGGCCCCACGAGAAGCTCGATCAGCCAAGTAAGCACAAGGCTCGAAGAATTCGCCGTACATCTTCGACCATTCGTTCAATCTGGAGTAAATGTATTTGGATCCAAACGAATCCGCCCAGAACATGATTCCTCCCCTGGTCAAATCAAGACTCCAGATGTTATACAACTATTTATTCATTTTTTAATATAAAAACTTTGTATTATAAGCCAAAATTTACAGATATGGGGGACAAAACTCAACCCAAACAATATAATACACTGAGAAACAATGTCTTTCCCATTGGAAAGAACCATATTAAAAGGGTAATTTTTAAAATAAATACATCAAATTTAAGCCCACTATTTTGTATTAGCTCATGAACTTTTGATGTGGATCCCCAACCAGAGTTTGAGACATGCTTTAGAAACAAAGCTCACAGTAAATAATGATAGAGTTATTTTCATTCTCTGCACTAATTCATTGATTTCTATACAAGTCTGAATCATTTTCTTCCGACAAAAAAAGGAGTTGTTCAAAACCAACATTAAGATAGGGTTTATTTGTAAGCTAGTCTAATTCTTGTCATATAGAAATGGCAGAAAGTGACCTGTAAGGTGGGAAACCCATGCCCATAACAGAAGAAATGTCGAGATCTGCTGCTTTTACGGCAATCCCCTCGGCAAGAACACGACAGGCTTCATTCACCACCGGGAAAAATATCATCTCCACGATGTCCTTTTCAGCTAATTTTGTAAGCTGAGTTCAAATTATATGAAAGAAAATTAGAAACTTTTTTCCCGTAGTGATAGGACTATAGTGTAATCAATGATAAGTAGTTGATAGAAGTTTATGAGAGTCAGTAAAAATGAATGAGAAGGTATTGAATAGATAGATGATCAGTAAGATGAGATATTACTTGGAAGTGTGTAGAACGAGACCCTCGAAGATTTCAATTTGTATGTTTTGCTAGGTTTATTATTGAATAAATAATAGAATCGTTCTTGATCCTTACAAATAGTTAAAAGGTTTGAGAGAGAGAGAGAGACCTTAGGATCAATGGAAGCCCCGGAAATACTTCTCGCCTTTTCAATATATTTTTTCAACTCTGGATCTGGGCTTGCTTTTCGCTTATCTCCATAAATATAGAAACCCTTGAGAGTCGATTCACCTATAAAATCACACAAAAATTAAGAATTCTTCAGTCGCAAAAATCCCCACAAAAAATGAAAATAGGAAAGATCTGCTAACCTTGTCTATTTTCTTCTTGCATAAGTGGAATAATCATTGATTTATAAGTTCTCTCAGGAAAATTCAACACAAACTGAGTACCAGTTGCAATTGCCACCCCAAAGCCAACCAAATCAGCCAATCTATATAAAGAATTAAAGAAACAAATAGGGGCACATTTGAGAAGACGATTAGAGTAAAATCAAGTATTGAATAATTCTTAATTAACTATTACAAACCTGAAAGGGCCCATTGGCATTCCAAATTTAGTAATTGTTTTATCAATCTGATACAGATCCACGCCTCGTTCGACGAGCAAAAATGCAGCTTGTGTGTAAGGGAAAAACATCCTATTAACAGCAAATCCAGTGCAATTCCCAACAACTACGGGCGTTTTCTTTATCTTTTTTCCCACATCTAACAAATCAACGATTACTTGTGCAGATGTATGCTCGGTTCGAACAATTTCCAACAATGGCATCACATGTGCTGGGCTGCATCAACTCATAACTAAATGGGTAAGCAAAAGGCACAGATCAAAGAAGATGAAAATTTTTATAGATTAAAAAAAACCTAAAAAAATGCGCCCCGATAATCCGATCTTGAGATTTCGTTTTCTCTCCAATCAGGTTCAAGTCTATCGTTGAGGTGTTACTAGCAAGTATACAATTTGGCTTGCAATGTTTCTCAAGATCAGAAAAGATCTGTTGCTTCAAAGATAAGTTTTCAATGACAGCCTGTTCGAAAAAAGAAGAATAAGAAATCAACTCTATAACTAGATAACAGAATAATGGTATTATGAAATTCCAAAATTCTAGCCTACCTCAATAACCAGATCCACATCTTTGAAGCTCCCATAATCCAAGACACCCTTAAGAAGAGAGAGCGTTTTATCAAATCGTTCTTGAGTCATCTTCCCTTTCTTGACACGGCTTTGTAAATTGGCTACAAAAAGAACATAAATTATCAACAATTGAACGCATTGGTAAAATTCAATCGTATCGAAGAAGTTAGGTTGTAAAGCTCACCTTTAACTCTTCCGATTCCAGCCTGCAAAAATTTTTCATTCACCTCTTTCAATAAGACTGGGTAATTACTGAGAATTAGAGCTGTAGCTATTCCAGATCCCATTAAACCTCCACCAATAATGGCAACTTTTTTCACTGATCTTGGCACCAGTCCACGATCAGTGATCCCAGGGACCTATTAGTGACAACATATGCAAGTAAAATTTATTAAGCACAATTAACAGATCAGTAAAAACGGCTGCATTTAATTTGAAATCTCATATAGAAAGAAATCAACAATTTGGTAAACTTCTTAAAGTTCTTGATCCCCATGGTTCGTTGAAATTATAAAAGGGTTGAACTAACATTGATTTTAAGCTTGTAAGTGAAAGATTAATTTAATCATTTATATGCTTTCTTAATATTCATATTACATATATTATAAGTAACTTCAATAATCCTCACATACTGACAATTCAGTTTCTTAATGCCATCTTTATTCATATCAATCCCAAATGCTTCGTGGTTGGTTTATATCGAGACAAATCATATTCTTAACAAAAAAATGGACAATTTTCTAGGTCACGTTGATCCAATGAAGTTCAACAATATTCCAATTAAAACTGCTAACAATAATCTCAAACCTTAGACGTTCCACGCTGAGCAAAAAATATGTGAACCAAGCTCTTGCAAGTTTCAGCATCCAGAAGCTCTTGAAAAGCTTCAGCCTCCTGTCAACATTACAAATGATTCAAGGATTCTGGCGCATACATACATACTCATGCAACAAAAAACATATATATACATATATAAGAGAGAGAGAGAGAGACACAGAGACCTTCCAGAGTCCAGCACGGGGACCAGAGACAATGCCCTCCTCAACAACATCAATGCAGACCAATGGGTGTGTGAGATTTGGAGCCTGTTTCCTTGTCTGTGCTCGAGCGAATTTGAATATTTCTTTCGCTTCACCGACAGATTCTATCTTGTCTGTCTTATAAAGACTAGCCACCCATGGTTTTCTACGCTCCAAGATTTCGAGGGCCCATCGTCTTGCTACATTAACCAACTCTTCCGGTGGAACAACAGCGTCCACAAGACCTAGAGAACATGCTTCCTCTCCTTTAACAGGTCTTGATGTCTATTAAGCCATGCAAAATCAAATAAAATAAGAAAAAACAAAAATAGAAAAACAATTGATCTTGATGTAATACTGATAACACGTGTTAACCATATACTCACCAGCATCATTTCAAGTGACTTAGCAAGACCAACAAGACGTGGTAGACGTTGTGTTCCTGGGAAATTCAAGGAGTTAATTATGCCATAATCTAGAAATATTGACAGAAACGAGACAACAAAAAAATATTTTCATTTCTTTTGTCCAATCAAATTAATCAAATGCAACTCAAACAAGAAGAATTTTTATCAAGGTAATCCTAAACTCCAACCCAGCAAGCATTTAGTAAGAAATACTGAACGAGGTAGTTGATAGGCCCACTCTAATAGTCTACGGTTATGTTATTTATTTAATATTATGTTAGTAAGGATATTTTATTCATTTAATAAAAGAATATAAATATAATAAATAAGGATGGTGATTAAGGTTAGGGGTAGACAGTCACCTGAGTGTCCCGTTTAGAGAGGGGTCGGCTCAGCCGAGGGGTCGTCTGAGAATTGGTTTGTTATTGTATCGTTTCTTTTCATTCATTTCTTTCGTTTTGTTCTTTTCTTTTCAGCGATTGTAATTGAACGATTGTCTCGTTTATTTGATATTTCAATGCAACCCTTTATTCGTGTTTTGAATATTTGGGTTGTATCAGCAGCTTCTATCATTGACTTAGATATTTGTATTTGACCTCTACCTAAAAACCTCAAAATAGGAAGAATACCTCCAAATCCAGGAATTAGTCCAAGCTGAAGTTCAGGCAAGCCAAGTTGTGCATTTGGAGTTGATATTCGCGCATGACAAGCCTAAAATTGCAAATGTTCTTTCACAAGTCAAGGATCAAAGCTTAACTCATCAACAAGATTCACTGCTAATGATTTATCAATCAATAACTTGGCAATGCATACCATAGCAACCTCTAACCCTCCCCCCAAAGCAAGACCATCGATGGCAGCAACTGATGGTTTTTTCGAAGCTAACATATAAAATGAACTTTAGCACATCTTATAAGGACAAAAAATTGAAAATATAGTAACAAGCTAGGCTATATACCTTCAAATACATCAGTTATCACATCGATGGATATATAACCAGGCTTGGGCTGTTTTGCTGAGAATAAGAACCAGGAGTCAACTAAATATTTAATGGCTCATTATCAAAGTGAATGAAAACTAAATGAAATCTTACTGTTTCCACTTTGGATTCCGCCAAACGCATTAATGTCAAATCCACCTGAAAATTTCCCCTTGGCACCTATTTGAATTATATAAAGTCAGCATTCATTTCAATCATTTGGAAGCAAACAATTTTTTTAGATACCTGTAAGAACAATCGCCTTTACGTCATCTCTTTGTAATACCTGCTCATAGGTGTCTTTTAGACTGAACAAGACTGTTGGTTGAGTGTGCAGAGAGTGTGTGAGAAACATGGTTATTCTTTGATGAAAACATATAGAAATCTCATATTAAAAAATGGTCAAGGATAGTTAAAATAGGCTTCTACTTATTTAAAGCTATTGCAATCAGCTTATAGAATATGTGAATCATCTCATAACTGAAAATTACATCAGATGTTGAGAACTAAGAAGCAGGAATATGATACTAATTTGCATAACAAATTGACATAAATAGATTCACACTAAAAATCCTTAATTTAAAATAGAAACTACCCATAATTATTTCCTAAAGTATCCTTAGATATAATATTATTTTCATTCCTAACAAAATACTAGCACACATTAAAAACAAAAAAAACGCA
The DNA here is from genome assembly GCA_003255005.1 of Begonia fuchsioides. Classification (NCBI taxonomy): domain Eukaryota; kingdom Viridiplantae; phylum Streptophyta; class Magnoliopsida; order Cucurbitales; family Begoniaceae; genus Begonia; species Begonia fuchsioides. Next base: position 114,276 of record QAOC01035998.1, on the reverse strand, counting down.
GATATTGACATGGACATGGGGTAAGACACAACATTAACATTGGGACGTGCTTTTTCAAAACTTCGACATGTTCACACGAAGGACGCAACAAATAGTTGTTAAATATGTTGCATTGCTATAGATTTCAAGGAATTTTTTTTCTAATTTTGTAGCTTGTTCTTTATCCTGCAGTCAAACATTGTTGAATTTCCGACTTGAACCTCATTTCTAGCCCCAACTTCATAGGAATCATGCGTTGGAGCAGATCTCAAAAATTCAAAAACAAAAGATCATTGTGATGTTTAGTGTGTTAGCCAAGTGTCATCTTTGATTATTACTGACTGATTGAATTGATTGTCCATCATAAGTAAGAGCGTAAAGGGTACAAATGATAATAGTTGAAAGATAATAGATTCAAAAACATTAGAGGGCTGCTAATCTTGACCTCTCCACTAACATTCCATCTAATCACATAGAGTTGGCTCGTGGTAAAACAGCTTTTTAAACAAGAACACAAAGAAAACCAAGTGAAAATCAATCTTCACAATATTTTTCATCAACTCCAGCCTAAGACAAATATCTCAATTCAGCGATTCGCTCAGAAGAAGCGTGCAGTTCTTCTCTCAATTACGCATCTACACCAAATTTCAAAAAGGAAAAAACAATCTGATCGATCTCGAGCATGCAAATCATAAAATAAACAAGAAATTCAACCATGAACAAAAAGAACGCATGAAATTGAAAGAAACCAAGAACTGCGTCAGCAATAAACCATCTAAAGCGCTGAAAATCAGTCACAAAATGCTCGGAAAAATTACCATCAAGTGAAAGGGAATTGACAGGAGGGTTTATAAGTGTAATAAGAGCAACCCCATCAGCTCCCACCTCCAAAACCGTCCTTCCCTTCGCGTTGCTACCCATCTCCTTCTCCTTCAACAATGGCTGCTACGATCCGATCTGCTCCCTCGAAGAAAACTTCCAGATGGGTTCCTTCAACTGATCTTCGAAGCTAAATAGCAAAGAAATCAATGCGATGAGAAGAGTGGGCTGGTTTTGAACGGTGAATTAAAGAAAACGTGACGTATCTGATATGCTCACTGTTCATATGCAGTTTTTTCTGCTGGCTGATTTTGGCGAGTTCCTGGCCTACTTGCAATTTCTTGCGGTGAAAACACGCGCCTACTTTTGGGAATAATTAGTTCCAAGCTATTTAAAGATTTGCAATTGAAAGAAAGTCTATCTACTGGAAAATATAATTAAAGATTTGCACGAGCCGAAGCGCGTCGGAGTTTGTCTTCCATATAATTAACCTCCACGTGTCCAAAGGTTATTAGGTCGGTCATATCTGACGTGTCTTTCAATCGGTATGGGTCGGGTCAAGGGGATTCACGGATTAGTGGATAAGGCTAATTGATATTTCCAAAGTGTTGCGCTTTTCGAAGTCAATAATTATAAACTATTTATCAATTTCTCAAATAAATATAATAAAATAATATATTATTTATTGAGTACTTGATTTAACAGCGCATGACAACGAATTCCGGTCCGGTTCATAACCACATCAAAATCAAATACGATTTATTCAAAAAAGTTGAAGAATTTAAAATCTTAGTAGTTTGTCTCGGTTCTAACTTGTAATATAATGTAGGACGGTTCGGTTCAGTTTGGTTCAATTCCGAAGTTTGAATAATAGCAAAGTTAATTAGAGACTTAATGACTTCAATTCAATTAAATTGGACATTACATCCAGCCCAAATGATCGGTCCACTATTCGGCTCACATTTTAACACAAAAAAAAAAAACCCAAAGCCCAAACCAAGTCAAAATGGAAACCCGAATTTTGTGTGATGACAAAATTCGACGATGAGTCAATGTATAAACGTCTGGTCGAACGACTCGATCACCAAATATAACACGATCATCTAAATCCAAAACTGAGTTGATATTAGAAAAACTTAATTTGGATTGAGCATCAACCCACCGAGGTGATCATAGTTGATCCAAATACTATTTACAAAAGAGTAAGTTTACACTTATCATATTGTCATATTTCTTGACGTGTCGCTACGTGATTGAATCAATTTAAATAATAAAAAATTATTTATATTTTTGATTCATTAAATACATTTAAAATGTCTCAATCACGCGACGACACGTCAGGAGATATGACAAGAGAGAGTGATAAGAAGGTAATCCTAGACACATACTATGCGATGAAAACTAAGTAAAAGCTTGATAAAAGGACTAATTACCGATAAATTCTATTTTTTCGTTCGATTAAAAAGATCAACCGTTTTGATTTCTTTTTTTTCGTATTTTGTACGATTTGCTATTGTTTGCTCAAGAGTTTGACGAAAAATGCGTTCTTATAGAACTACATTAGAAGGAGACCTTGTGAATGTAGTTGAGCATAATGATGCCCAAAAGTAGCTTTTAAAAGCAACTTTTCAACTTGTTTGGATAAAAATAATTAATCTACTAAAAGCTCTTTTCACAAAAGATGTTATTATTTTGCCTCTTTTGGAAAAGCTTCGACGAAGCATTTTAGATAAGTATGATCACTTAGTTTCATCCAAACGCTCGATTTTCAAACTCATCTCGAGCATGGATCATAAATGAACTATCTTCGATCCTTCGAAATTTATGCAACGTTCAAGTTGTGCGAGAATTTGGAATCGTAAATGTGACCAAAATAGATTAAAATGACAATAACGAACGGAAAAACATAAAAAAAACGTTTAGTATATAACAAAAGATTGTCCATTGACCACTCGGCACTCGAAATGAAATTCTCTCTTTAGCATGTAGTTTCTTTTCGGGTTTTTTCAATTTATTTTTTCGTTTTCGAGGGTTTTGTAGTACTTCTATTATAATTCAGATCCATCCATATTACAAGGCATTAGACAACATTTGGTCGCATTTTATCCATCCATCTCATACCCCAATTGTCGATTATTCTATGTTGTTTTTTTCCGAAAGTTGACGAATAAATTATTTCATCCTTACTTTGTAACATTATCCCGTCAAGTTAAATGAATGTGTATGCTTAGTTAATTAAAGTGGATTAAAGGGTTTTATTTAAAATAACTCTAGATTTACTCTGTTATTATATATGCTAATGTGTAGCATCTATTAATTCAATGAAAATATTAAAATATAAATAATTATTTATTATATTTATTACATCAATCGATATTTGACATTCCAACATAAGAAGATAATCTTAAAATTATTTTTTTTTATTAAAACGATAAACATCCTTGATTACTGATAATTTTTTTAAACAGTAGTGTATTCAGCTTGTCTTAATCCACAATATATTCCATGAAATGATAAAAATAAAATACAATTATAATGCGTAAAATCAAATCTTTTGAATTTCGGCTTCAAATTTAAGAATGTTCTTTAACCTCAAAATTAGGTAAAAACATAATGAAAATATCAACTTTATCCCACTTTATGATGCTCATACATGCCAGGCTTATCTAGGGTTACAAGTGACTAATGAGATAAGATAAAATCAAGTGTTTCTAACCCTTTTGTTCCCCATTAGATTGCTAAGCTTTCACTTAGTGCGCAATCTAGATATAATTTATACAACTCCGCTATCGTGCGCGTCATTCAATGTTGGAGATGGAATGTCACTATTTGAAGAACAATCCACCATGAATTGTCTCCTTGCCATCATAATCACATTTTCATTGTTATATCACTTGGTTTTTTGTCACTATTTATGGACAATATTGACATTTTCAAAAAAGCCTTGTGATATTATCAAATTTTGAAAACTCTATCAATACAATATTGTCTATTTTTTATGGAAACTGCACGATTTTATTCAATTTTCACCTATCCCAAGCGATGCAAGATTATTCACCGAGATAAATAATTATCATCCTTAGAATATCCAGTGGTAATTTTTTTATCATTAACTGATTTGAAAATGATATATTAATTTAAATATTCTCATGAAATTAGAGGGTAGAGTGTTATTGAGCCATTCATTAATGTCCATAATTAGGAGACGCAAGGAGGCAATGGAGTAGTACGGCAGCTAAACGCTAAAGCAGAAGAAACCAAAATATCATTAACAGCCCTCGCCTGATTGTAAGTTTCATCTTCTACCTTAAAGGCTTAAACTTCTGCTCAGTCACGGTGGACGCCATTAAATGAGGGAAATGGAAGCTATTAAAAGCCACAGTTATTTTAGCTGGTTTCGTACCAGGAAGCAAAAGCAGGAACTCAGAAGACGTGATTACACTGCGAAAACTGAAGAGAATTCAACATGGATTTTTTGAGTTTTTTGAAAAAAAAAACAATCTCTCTCTCTCTCTCTCTCTCTTCATGCAAGCTCTCTGAGTCTGCTCTTAGTATGCGAATCCCCCAGGCTTGTTTTTGGTAGATTTACAAGAACGAGAGGAAGAAGAAGAAGAAGACAATGAGCAGTACTTGTTTCGAATATTTTCTTCTTCATCCATGAAAATTTGATTGCACCTGCATTCAACGCTACAAAAACCCTTATTTCCCCTGCAAAACAAGCCAACCCAGAAAAAAATAATTAATCTATGAGGGTTTCTTAGATCCACAAACCCTAATATTTCTCCAACGATTAGGTTAAAAAACAAAAAAGAAGACAATTCACGCGCTTACGTGTACATGTAGACATCGTTTCCGGGTAAGAGTTTTTTCTTGCAGAGAAAACACCGGTCGAGAAAGGTCGGAAAAACGTTGCCGGAAAACGGAGGTTTCGACTGATTCCGATGTGAAATGGACGGATCACCGCCGTTGATCGGAAGAGTTGCTTTGTTCAGAACTTGGGTTGTTTTGCTAAAGCCATTCTTGTGAGCTTCTAAAACGACGCTCAGGCCGACCATCTCTCGTCTCCGCCGGCTACGGTGGTTGCAGAGTCAGTTGATGGGGGAAATGGGAGAAAAATAAATAGAAGAGAGAAAGGGAGGGAGGAGAGAGAAGGTGGGTCCTCCCACAGCTATGGAGTGGAGGAGCAGTGACAAGAGCGAAAGAGAAGAGAGCGATTTGACTTCTTGTGCTCGATAGCTGCCACGTACCTTCTGTCTTCTTGCATTACATTCAAAACATTTAACTTTCGTTTTTTAGTTTTACTACCCTAGTTTTCGTCGAATCCCATGAATAAATTTTTCTAATAAAAAATAATTCAAAACTTTTTATTTATCATATAACATTTTAAACATTAAATTTTTTAACGTTAATTTATGATCAACCACGATCCTCTTATGGTGCTAACCAACCATGTCTTTCAATAATACATGTTTTATTTTTAATTTCACTTGAGATAAGAAAGAGGTTCGACTTCTTGTGTTGTATAGGAACATATTTATGACGTCATTATACAAGATAATCAAAGAAAGTATACACGAATCCTACAATGTAAGATAAAATAATTAAAAAAGGCTATTTAATTATTTTTTAAATAATAAAAATAAGTGCACATGCAAAAACAATTAAGTGTTCCTTTGTAATTATTCTTGTTCTTGTCTATGCTATTACTACTCACCTCAATCATTTTTATCAAGAAAGTGGGAAGAAATTATTTTTATCATTTTTAATATATATTAAAAATTTCAATTAATTTTAATAATATTTAATTACATTCCGAATCCTACTACTAGGAGCTGATAACCCACCTAGAGGTGACAAACGAGCGACTTGCTTGGCTCGGGCTCAGTAATTCGTTTAGAAGCTTTCACAGCTAATTAGGCAGAAAAAAAGGAATTTTTAGTAAATATGAAATAACCAACCAGCAAAGTAACCATAAGTAGCCACCTTTTCTAAAAGGTTTGACTTTCAAATTCTCTGGTTCGTGCGGGTTCAAAGGCTTCCAAGGATCACAGTCCTCATCTGAATCATCTGAGTCACTAAGTCTGCTAGACGTGTCATCATTACCAAAATCCATATTATGAAAGTCACCGAAGTCAGGAGCACTGGGACCCTCATTATGGTTATTAACATTGTCTGGACAATCCATCCAAGGAGATGGAAGGATGCCTTGTTTTTTCCCTGAAGCAGACTTTCTTGAAATGTCGCCTGAACGTCTAGTCTGAGATTGGTTGATTTAACAGGCTGAGCTTCCCCCATATGCTCTAGTTTTACCTGGACTAGTTTTATCTCCTTTGAGAAAATCTTCAACGACTACCCCGTCACATGGATCTAAGAGAATTATTGATCATTGGTGGCCAGCTGTAACCAAATATGACATAGTGAATCACAACATTTCTTTGAAGAAACAGAAACAATATTCAATGCCACGAAGAAGAAACTACATTACCAGATATGACTCTAATTCTGTGCCATCACCAGTAGCATCAAAGCAGTCACCTTCAAGAACAACTAAATTTGCCGGTGGCTAGACAAATTGATACAGGATTGCTGTTATCACTTGAAGAATCAATGCAATTCTTTGCTTCCACTGAAATCAGATGAGCATTAGTCGATGATTACACTGCTGCAGCAAAATCTACATACCAAAAATTTACCAGGGACATCATCTAAACACCAAAATATGTCACTATCATCTTCTGCATCTGCTGGGACAACACCTCCTTTGGATTGGGCTGATATATCCTTTGCCTGGTCTTGTTTACTGGTATAATTAGAAAGATACAACAAATTTTTAGACAAGGTATGAGTTCCAAATAACCTTTATAAAAGTAAATTTACTGCTAGGAACTTTGACCAATATAAACAGAAATGACGAAAAATTGAACTTAACTGAAATAATTGAAAAGGGAAGTGCTACGAAAGAAGAGTCCATTTCTTGGTATCTAAGTTTAACCACAAGCCACCGGTTTTTTAAATAAATTAAATTGACCATTTCCCACAAATTACAGCAAACGCCAGCAAAAATCTAACCTATTCTGCGAAAGGAACTCCAAAGCGAGCAGAACCAGTGAATACAAATATTCCACCTTTCTACTATACACCTGAACAGAACCTTGAAGAAGAAGAGCAGCTGCACCAATGAAAAAAATTTAGCACTTGCGTAGATACGAGGGAAAATATCAAAACTTGTAGAAAATAAAAAATCACCTTCCGAAAAATTTACAGCGAGTTGACTTTCATCTTCCTCGGGATGAATCTCACCAGAGCAAATTTTCAACAAATACTCTTCAAGCTTCTTAGCAAGATCAACTTCCCAATTGGATTCTAGGTCCCGTTCAGGATGTACGGAATGTAATCCACCAAGTCCATCGCCGCCCAGACTACTCGAGTCACCTCCGGCATTAGTCATCATCGGAGTACCCCACAGAGCATTTTGACAAAGATTGATTCAGTCCGAAAAATTAGGGCTTTCGATTTGGAGGATGAAGCAGCTAACCTTCTAACAAGATATCAGAGGAAAATTTGGCCAAACACCGTAGAATTCTTGTCGAAATGGAAGAAGAAAAAAACTTTGAAAGATTATCGAAATCTCTTGCTCAGCTCGAGTCTCACAGCGGGAGAGAGACGGAGAAGTTTCAAATGGTTTTGAGCTAGAAATTTCCCGCTTGGTGGAACATAGAAGTCGCGAACTGGTAGGCCCATTTTGGGCCCAATACATCATATTAATAATTAATAAATTATATATTTATCACAAGTAATAATTAATTACACTAATTATAATTTATATATATATAATTTAATAGTAATAGTGTTTTTAATAATTATTCTTATGATAACGTAAAAAATAATTATTTATAATTTATTAAACTAATTTGATATATTCATTTTCTTATTTTATTTTTTTCAATATTGATTGGTCGAAGTAAAATTTAGTTAATATATTATAATATAAATAATTAATATATATATATATATATATAATAATAAAAAAAATAACTTTAGAATTGTCCTAATAATTGGATAAATGGTTGTTTAACCGCATTTTAATAATATAGAATAATAATATATTTTTTCTATTTATTAAATCACAATAACATTCCGTTATTATTATTTTCATCGGGAAAATAGGAGCATCATTTATCCACCGAAAAATAAACATGTATACCAAATTACGTATTTGAAATTAAAAAAAAAAAATAAGGCTACAAAAAGGACTTATCTAATTTCTTGGTAAATGAGATTATTATTTGTTCCAAGGGTACAAAATTCAGATTCAATTATTTGATCATAGAATAATCGGAGAGCCAATTCGAATATACGTCATCATAATCTTCTTCTCGGCTCCTCCGTCTCTACACGGCTATCATTCCCGGAGAGTACGGAACTCCGGCGGCCTTTATCCACTGATTTCCCTGAATAAACCTCTCGGGGGTGAATTTCACGGCGTGTTGAGAAGTAACCTTCTTAATTCCTCTCCATTTCACTCTTCTCGTCTGCACAGAGCCAGGGCCTCGATTATCGACCTCTGCGTAGAAGCAAGTTTTCAGAGCGAAGTCTCCCATCCATGGCAGCCATCCATCTGGCTGAATCAGATTGTCTATCTGAGACTGCATGATTATGGTTCTCGAGTACTCCTTCCATGGCCGACCCAGGTAAGCTTTGTTTTGGTTACGGAATGGGTAGTAAGCCGGGTCGGAGGTGATGGTGCAGTTTTGGAGAATTAGACCGGTGGGTTCTCGCCGGTTCAGTCTTCCCTGAGCCGTGACGATGCATTGCTGGTTTTCGAGTGGCTTTCGGACCACCATTTTGCAGTTCTGTAGAACGACGGCGCCGTTGCCAAAGATGAAATCTATGGTGCCGGAGATTGTGCAGTCACGGTAGAATTGGCGGTTGGTGTGGGTGTAGAGGGTGTCTTGGTAGCCGTCCATTTGGCAGTTGTAGAAGATGGACATGTCGGATTGGACTCGGAGCGCCACGGCTTGGTGCTTTGCGGCTCCGGCGGAGTTCTCGAATCCGATGTTCTTGGCGATGAAATTGTTTCCGATCACAGCTGTACATAAAACCGGGAAAACCATTATTAATCAAGCAGATGAGTAGACTCCGTTTCGGGTTAGGTTTTTATTGAAAATTGATTTGATTCAATAGATTAATTTTTATAAAATTAGATTTAAATTAAAATTAATTTAATGATAAATTTAACTAGAATTTGATAATAAATTTAACTAAAATTTAATTCTTATAAAATTAGATCGGAACTCAATCCGGATAATTTTTCGATCTAAATTAAATCTTATTCAAAATTTTAAGATGATTTAAGTTTAGATTTAGATCAATTTACAAAAACCGATTTAGTCCGATCAAAATATTCAATCTGGGTCGGTTTGGTGTGTGGATGGCGGATGCTATTGCCGCCGTTATGCATGCAAGAGAAAAAAAGAGACTTACAAACAGTTGCAGTCTTGAACGTCGGAGTTCCGTCAACGAAATTCTTATTGCCGGTGATTTTAGTGGCGGTCGGGCCATCTCCGATCAACATAACATGGGTCATACTCTTGTCGATCATAACATTCTCGTTGTAAACTCCGGCCTTGACGTAGATCACAAAAGTCTTGCTATTCTTCTCCGGCACGTCCTTCAACGCCTCAGTCACCGTCTTATATTTCCCACTTCCATCCTTAGCCACCACCACGTTCGGTTTCACGGTGGCCGGAGAAGCCTGCAAAAGAATCCTTTTTCCCTCGTCCACCCACGCCGGCTCCTCGCCGGAGTTTTCAGCCATAAGTCTTCTGCTCGTTGTTGGTATCTGAAACGAGGCCAAAATGGAGGAGATTTCAGTCACCATTGCCAATCCATTGCTTGTTAGCTCTTGTGATTTTTTCAGAAATTTCTTCATCTGCTCTCCTGCATCTCCGGTGGTGTTTTCGAATCCGTCCAGGCATGTCTGCTCGTATGTTAGCGAGGCGCTTAGCCATACTTCAAGATCGGCTATATATTCATCGAGTTTGGCTATCTCGAAACCTCCGATTCTCGCGAAAGATTCGTTGAGGTCATCAATGGCGTATTGGATCAACTCGTGACAGTTTTGAAGAGCCTGGTGTAGAGTCGTCTTTTAGAATAATAACCCATTAAAAATTACAAATTTCACAAATGATTCCAATTTCCAAACCTGATTAGTTCTTGGTTCTTTTGCAAGTTCTTTCAAGGTCGTCGAGTTTCTAATGGCGGCTGTGAGCTCGCTAATGGCGACCTTGAACCCAGCTTTTACGAGCTCTTTAGGGTCACTGGTGTTTCCGGCGGCGGCCGAAAGGCTTTCTTCACAAGTCTCTCGGTAATCCGTGGGCTGACAGATTGCCTTGATCGCCTTCTCCGACGTGGAAACTTGCTCCACAGCGGGAGGAGAACTTGCTGTCGATGATTGACCGGAGCCACGGCTAACGCCGACGGCGACGGCGACGACCATAGCAACCAAAATGAGAGAAGAGACCCCAATGACGGCGATCTTCTTCTTCTTCTTGTCCTTGTCGGCGTTGTTAAAACCTCCGAACGTCATTTGAAATCGTTTGAAGAAATAAAAAAAATGAAATGAATTTCCAGCTGCCAATCGGAGCTGGTACGGCTCAGCTGATTCAAGGAGGTGAACGAGGGGGCGAGCTTTATAAAGTAAACAGAGGTCGGGATTTGATGGGTGGTTATTGTTTTGGTTGGAGATGAGAGGTTGTCGAGGTTTTCCATAAAATAGACCTCGGTTTGACTGGTTTCGGGCTTGTTCTTTCTAAATTTATTTTTTTTGTTTTTCTATTTATTTTATTTATTTAAATGTGAGACTAAATATAGAAAATAAAATTCATAATAGAAAAAAATTGAGTTTCATGCGTAGAAAAATAATTAGCGCGAACGAACTAAGTTGTTGGATATAATTGGATTCTCGATACTCTAATGATCGATGTAATAAATTAATAAATAAAATTTTAATATTTCTATGTATTAATTACATTAATCATTATTCAAGACGTCATCATATATAATAATAAATTAATCATAACATTATTCACTAAATTAAATGGTTGAAACCAACACCTATTGTTTGAATTGAAACGTCGATTCGCTCCCGATTGAGTTTAATGTTACAACGGTTAAAAGATTGCACTAAATTGAAATGAATCATCTGTCACAAAACATGACGAAAAAATAACTCATCCCAAACTCAAATTAATCGAATCAGAATTACCATTAAATATAGGGTTGTTGTTAATAAACACTATCTATATATATTCAACTCACACTTTAAATTTTTAA
>QAOC01035998.1:24834-101931 GCA_003255005.1 Begonia fuchsioides | reverse complement strand
GGAGGTGGGGGTCAGAGAATTGCATCAAGGACATATCACTAACTAAATGACACCGCTCACCAATGGTTGTTCATGGACTATGATAAAATAATGTCAACTGATGATAATAAGATGTCATCTTATTTTCCCCCTCACACACCATATAATATTTGTTTTGCTTCAAAAAATCTGCTTGGGAATAGAAAATGGAATTGTAGCTTGATTTGAGTTCGTATATGGACTGAGATTTTTGCTCATTGTTTCTTTTTATAGAGCTACCGGGAGTTCTTTGGGTACTACCAGATTCATACCTAGATGTTCCGAACAAGGATTATGGAGGTGCATTTATTTGATCATCATTTATTATCGATCAGTTTGTGCGTATTTGGTCAATTATAACTCATGAATTTGGTCGATTTTAGGCGATCTGTTTATTGACGGGAAAGTCATTCCGAGGCCACAGTACAGGTTCACGGATAGGCAACAAACAGCTCGAAACAGGCCCAGGCCACGATACGATAGGCGGCGAGAAACAATGCAGGTTGATCGGAGACAACCACTTCAAAGGCAGAACTGGGGGACTGATCAGAAAGAGCCTAGCTTTCAACAGCAGCCTACGCAGCCAATCGATGGCCAGAATGTTGCTCGGGATGGTGGGAGAGATTCCTCTTCAAACCAACGAGAGTTCAACCCGAACAATTCTCAATGAAGCCTGCCGGCCGAGCCTCTATGAACACTCTACAGTATGTTTTTCGATAGAACAATTGGCCATGTGAACTGAGATTGTTAGCTTTGTGGAGTTTAATCTTAACCAGGCGATGCCGGAATGAGGTACATTATTCTCGAGTAAATCAGTGCATAAGCTTTCTATATCATAGTAAGTAATTCCATTAATTTTTGTGAATTTTCAAAATTTGTATGATTTTCATAATTTAGTGTGTTTTAGGGGGTAAATAAAACATTACTGTTAAAATATTAAACCATTGTACCTAGGGGTGAGCGTGGGTGAGTTTAATTTGATTTTATTTTAAAATAGAATCAGAACTAGAATTCACGATTTTATATTTTTGAAACCAGAACAGTTTCAGTATAGTTTCAGTTTTAGTTCAATTTTATTTTATATTTAAAAAAGTTAAAATATAATAATAAAATATATTTTTTTATTATATCTGGGTCGAGTTTTAAATCATTTGACAGGTTATAACTAATTTTAAGATTTATATCGAATTTTATTAGAGTTTGAGTCAAGTTTTATTTGACTTTAAAATGTTTTTAACTTGCAGTTTCTATTTTGGTTTTACGATTTTTTACTCTTAAAAATCAAAACTGGCGCATATATCACGATTTTTAAAAAATTAAAACAAAGATTGAATTAGAACTAGCCGTTTCGATCTGATTTGCAGTTCTGATCTAGTTTTGGCCCACCATAATTTTACCCTTCCAATTTTCTTCTAAATATAAAGAGTTACCCTATTTTAATATTTATAGTGTTACACGCAACTGAAATGTTATATGTCACGTGGATGAAACTAAAGACTTTTTAATTATTTATAATTAAAATATGACGTATAACCGTACTTTAGGGATGGTACAAAACGACGCCGTTTCAAGTTAAGGGTCCATCCAGAAGGGCCTATATATACAGCATTCAATGCCGTCGTTTCTTGCAAATGCCGCTTATTTCCAATTTCATCGCGGTCTTGCCAAGCCTGCATTTCTCAACCAAAAAAACTACTTCCGTGGGGGTCTCATTGGATCTGTCAAACCGATTTCCGTCAACCGGAGGCTGATCGGAGGTTTTGTTTGACGTTTTTCTATCTCCGTTTCCGGCGCTGATATGGCCTCCGAGCAGTTGATGTCTGGAAGTGGTCCCCGGTATGTTCAAATGCAATCGGAGCCATTGTCGGTCATGACCTCCTCCCTTTCATCTATCCGTCAAGGCGCGCCTGAGTCCGCTCGAATTTTTGATGAGTTGCCTAGGGCCGTTATAGTCTCCGTCTCTCGACCTGATGCTTCTGATTTCAGCCCCATGCTTTTATCTTACTTGATCGAGTTTCAGTACAAGCAGGTCCTATCCATCTCTCGCTTTTTTTTCTTTATTTTTGTCCTGTTCGAGTTTTTTTTGGATTCGGAATCTCCTGAAGCGATCTGTGTGAATCGCGGAATTTCCTTTCTCTATTTTTTACCAGAGATTTTAGATTGGAAATTTTGATTTGCAAATGGATTGGACCGTGAGAGACAGGTTTAGGACCACACAGAGACTAAATATAATGAGGCAGAATGATATGAATTTATTATAGTCTGTCGCATTCTTGTAGGACAAGAAGTTTGATTCATCTTGACTAGTCGGTGGGCAATCTTAATTTCAGATGTTAATCGAGTAATTGATTACTCACGCAGTAGATGAGTATAAGTTCTGAGTTCTAGTATTTTGCTGCAATTTTATTTTTTCCTTTCATTATTCACCAAAATGTATTTTTCATGATGAAATCTTGGATTATCTAATTGATTGCCGTTCATAACTATTAGTTTTTTAGTTTTAAGATATTGTGATTTATGATTTTTACTTGGAAGTTTTTTCGTGGATACGTGTTTATGCTGTTTTTTTTTTGTCATAATAAATCCTTGTCATAATTTAATAGTTCAAGTGGCGCTTACAAAAGAAGGCTTCACATGTATTTTATCTACACTTTGCCTTAAAGAAACGTGCTTTTATCGAGGAAATTCAAGAGAAGCAAGAACAGGTACTTATGTGGTAAACCTTTATTAATATTTTCCTTTTCAGTTGGTACTTATACTGTTTGAAATACAACCAATTAACCATTTTACATTTGTGGAATACTTATGAGTTGGGTTTTTTTAATACACGTCTGGCACATTATATTGAAGGTTAAAGAATGGCTTCAAAATCTAGGAATAGGAGATCATGCAGCAGTTGTACAAGATGACGATGAACCTGATGATGAGGTTGTTCCCATTCACAGCGATGAAAGTGCCAAAAATAGGTAGTAAAATGATTACTATGCTTCAGGAAGGATGCCAAAGTGAGCTCTTTTTTTGTTTTTCATATAATTGCTATAATTCTTACAGGTCAATTTTTTATCCAGAAATGTCCCATCTAGAGCCGTCCTGCCGGTAATTCGACCCGCACTAGGAAGGCAGCATTCCATATCAGAAAGAGCCAAGGTTGCAATGCAAGGATACCTAAACCATTTCTTAGGGAATATGGACATTGTTAATTCGCGAGAGGTATGCAAAGTGGTCAATGCTTTTCTTTGTTCAAAATTAGATTTACAATACATATTGATCAAATCTGTTTCCCTTGTGGTACTTAACTTGCTATCTGTTGATTTTTTAAAAGTTGATTCAGTTAATGCAGGCTTTTAGAATGATATATCATGGAAATTAAGAGTGTAAGCTTTATTATTAGCAATATACTTTTTTCTGATAGTTTCATTGACTTTGGAAGCCTATCATTCATGAGATTGTCAACTTTTGCATATAAAAGCAAAATGATACAAAAGCATTATAAGTTGCTGGTTACTGCTGTTTTATGAAAAACATGTACCCTTTGATTATCAATCTGTTTTTTATTTTAAAAATCTCCATTACCTTGTTCTTTTGTGTTGACTGTGTTTTTGGAATTTCCCCATCATGGCTGTAATAACATTCCAGAAACTGCTTGCACTTTTTTCTGTTATGCAGATACATAAAGAATTAATTTTTTTATATAAAATTGTATACATTTTCCCTGAAACGTGGAAAAACGTACATTTTTTCTCACATGTCTAAAGTGAAATTATTTCTGTGTGATGCATTTTATATGTAAAATTATTTCTCTGTGCTCAATGCTTTATTTACGTAGCATCACAATGCTCTTTCATAATAAGTGGAAATCATAAACTGTAGGTTTGCAGGTTTATGGAGGTTTCAAAGCTTTCATTTTTACCAGAGTATGGCCCTAAGTTAAAAGAAGATTATGTAATGGTGAAGCATCTCCCACCAATACCAAAGGATGATGATTCGAGAACGTGCTGCTGTTGGTCTAGTTGTTTTAATGATAATTGGCAAAAGGTGATGGATCCTGATGAGCCTTTCTTCATTGGGTTCTGACAAGTTTTTATGTCCTGACATTAAATTGCAAATGACTATTATTTGACTCTTGCATTTGGGCATTTTAAGTTGTTAAATAGGGATGTTTTTAGATGGTTGGTTTTGGTTTTTGGCTAGAAATCACACCGAACCAATTTGGTTGTTAATATCTTTTTTTGCTTAGGACTTGATCAATACCTCTCTCTCCTCCTACTTATTCAGTTATATTTTTAGCGACAAAACCAGTTTCCTTAGAGTTCTTTTTGTACTCTTTGTTTCTGTGTTAGTGACATTTGAATTCAGTTCTTTTCTTATTACTAAATACTGACACCATTGGCTTTTTTCTTCCTTGTGGGGTTAAATCAACCCTTTATACGTTCTATTCTTTCTTTTAATGTTTTTTCAGCTCTGCATCTTTAGTTTTTTTTTTTAATGCTGATATGAAATGTTGATTGAATATCTTCCTCGTAAATTTTCCCTTATTGTGTTTGGCATATAACATTTTATCATAAAGGAGAAAACCTTTTGTTCATGCTGGTGATGATTTCTCTGGCAAGTTAAATAGTTGTATATTACGATCCATCTGTTTGGATGACGTTTATGAGCCCAATTTCAAAAGTTGCACTTGATTTTATGAAGGTTTGGGCTGTACTAAAACCTGGATTTCTTGCCTTGTTGGGAGATCCTTATGATATGCAACCATTAGATATTATTGTGTTTGATGTGCTACCATCCTCAGATGGAAATGGAGAAGGACGGCTGTCACTAGCCAATGAAATTAAAGAAAGGAATCCTCTACGACATGCCTTTAAGGTATGAAATTTCTGGATCTTGGTATTTTTCTGATTCTTAGTCTTGAGAAGCCTTAAAGTGATTTTTTTTCTGAGCTAGACACACTAGTGCCATAATTAAGTCATCTTCATTTTTTGCATCTAAAAAGTTTCTAATGGTTCTTTTTTGTAGATCAATCATTATAGCCTAGTTTCTTTGTACGGACCATTACCCTAGATCCAATGTCTATTTATTTTTTTGAAAAGAAGTGAAGCAAAAGAAATTATTTGAGAAGCACGCTTGAGAAGAAATTTTATTCCAAGCATCAATCATTTCAATCCGTTTGTATGATTGTAGGATGACAGTTGCTACTACTTGATGAATATCATAAAATCTTCAGTAATGGCTTAACTCCTCTTCATTATGTCGTTAGGATTATTTTAAAGTTAGAATCACCAAGGATTCAAATTTATCTAAAAGTGGATTATTTTTCAATGAAAACTACTAACCATCTCCTTCAATTTAAACTCTCTGTATTTATATGGAATCTTTCACATGAAATTCTCAAGTTAAATGTAATTACTTTCATTTCTTCGTTTTTATTAACAAGTTCCATCGGGCAAATACGATATGATTACTGTTAGCTCACCAAAAAATGATCTCTTTTTTTCATTGATCATGAAAGATATATATGTTGTTATTGAGATGTCTTTTTCGTTTCCATTTGCTGCGGTTGAGTTATGATGTCTTTAGTGGCTATGTGATATGAGTTCCGTGGATGTCAAAATCTTTAGTGCTAACCGTGTTAGGAAATTATAGGTTACTTGTGGCAACCGAAACATTAGGTTAAGAGCAAAAGGTGGTGCTAAAGTTAAGGACTGGGTTGCTGCAATAAATGATGCAGGACTGAGGCCTCCTGAGGGGTGGTGTTACCCTCACCGCTTTGGTTCATTTGCTCCTCCCAGAGGTTTGATAGAAGATGGTAGTCAGGCTCAATGGTTTGTCGATGGTGGAGCAGCATTTGAGGCTATTACTGCTGCGATTGAAGATGCAAAATCAGAGGTCTACTTTTCATCATTTTTTTAATGTTCGCTAGAATAAAATTTTCTGGTTTTAAGTTCATGTTGAGTGATGTGGTTTGCTTCTGCAGATTTTTATTTGTGGCTGGTGGGTTTGTCCGGAGTTGTATCTACGACGACCATTTGATGCTCATGCATCATCAAGACTTGATGTTTTGTTAGAGGCCAAGGCCAAACAAGGGGTTCAGGTACTGCCTAATCTATGAATGTTTACAAAAAAGGGTAAATTGAAATTTATCGTACAGCAGGCTACTCGAATCATTTTTGAACAAATATTCCCTAATGTTGTAGTTTTGCACTGATGTGCACTGATGGATTTTTTTAACAAAAACCCTGAATGAACCTGGCCCTTTCTTAAGGTCTGGCTTTGTTTCTAACTTTCTAATATAGAGATTTATTTTGTGGATACAGATCTATATTCTACTGTATAAGGAGGTTGCTATAGCTTTAAAGATCAACAGTGTTTATAGCAAGAGAAAACTACTAAGCATCCATGAGAATATTAAAGTACTCCGATATCCTGACCACTTTTCTTGTGGTGTCTACCTATGGTATGCCTGTATCTCTTCATATATGTTCAGCCAATACTCCTTGAAAGTAGTTTTTTTGCTAAGAGGTTAGTAATTGCTATATGCAGGTCTCACCATGAAAAGATTGTCATTGTTGATCATCAGATTTGCTTTATCGGAGGACTAGATTTATGCTTTGGTCGATATGACACACCTGAACATAAAGTGGGAGATTTTCCTCCGTTGGTGTGGAAAGGAAAAGACTATTATAACCCTAGGTAAATTGTTTATTTTTCAATATAAATTGTTCAGGAGATTATAGTCATTAATGGATACGTAGAGAATAGATGGTGATATTGATCACATCTTGTTTGATATCAAACTTCTTAAATTGAAGTCAATGAGTTAATTGGTCATAGGTCCTATTAAGGTATTATATTTTTTTTATCATTCCGAAGGCTTGAAAGGTATATGGATAAAAAAAAATGTAGCATGGGAAGATTAAGTAAAAAACTGAAAACAGATAAAAAATCAAGTAACTGGATCAAAAGTGTCTTGTTATTTGATAAGGATTTTTTTTGAAGTTGTGATTGAAAACTCAACTCATTCTTATGAAGTCAACCAAATTGCAAGTCTATTTTAGAATATTCTTGGTCATTTACGTAACTAATTCATTTTTACCCTGTAAATTAAGTTGGCAGTTTTGAAATGTGGATGAGCCATGTACATTGTCAGTAGTAAACAGAATCACCCTGTCGTATTATTGTGACTAAATATGTATACATCAATAATCAGGGAATCTGAGCCAAATTCGTGGGAGGATGCGATGAAAGATGAGTTGGATCGGGGAAAATATCCTCGTATGCCTTGGCATGACGTCCATTGTGCCCTATGGGGACCGCCATGCCGTGATGTAGCTAGGCATTTTGTCCAACGCTGGAATTATGCAAAGGTCTGTCTTTGAAACTTTTATTTATTTGCTAGGATTGCTTGATTTGTGAAGTATGTTTTTGTTCCAGAGAAATAAAGCTCCTAATGAGCAAGCAATTCCACTACTTATGCCTCAGCACCACATGGTTATTCCACATTACTTGGGACAGAGTGGAGAGTTGAAACATGAACAGAATTTAAACTTGCCGAAAGAGGATAAAAAACTGGATTCTTTTTCGTCTCGTTCCTCATTTCATGACATTCCACTGCTTTTGCCGCAAGAGGCTGATGGACTAGGGTCTGAAATTAAAGACCCAAAGTCTACAGGGGAAGATCCTTCTTCTAATTTTCATAGTCAGGCCAACAAGAGTCATGGTAGTCTTCCTTTTCCTTTCTGTAAGTCTAAAGGTGATCAACTTGGCACGGCTTTGCCAATGAAAGGCTTTGTTGATGATTTTAACTCTTCGGATTCTCATGGGAAAATGTTGGGAGAGAGAGTAACACAAAATGGTATTAGAAATTCAGATCCAGAATGGTGGGAAACACAGGAGAGGGGAGATCAAGGTGGTTTTCTGAATGAATGTGGACAAGTTGGTCCTCGTTCCTCGTGTCGATGCCAGGTCTGAATTATGTTAAGCAGGTTTAAGTTTAGTTTTATGATTAACAAAATGGTAATATTTGTAAAAACAAATAAGAGATAAAAAATAGTTTGTGGAGTTAAATAATCAATAATATATCACCCATTAGTTTGTAGTGCATGAAGATACTCACCCCATTATTAAACAGAGATTATGTGAAGTTACATAAATAATTAGAACTTTAAGACTAGACATGTCACCTTAGAAAACTTTCTGGAACAAAGTAGAAATGAGTTGAGGCATCTCAGACATGTTAACCTTTCTATGGAACATAAATTATACTGGATAAGAAGGTCACCTCATGTTTCTCTTATAAATTTATAATGGATTAGAAGTAGAAATGAGTTACCACATCGCAGACATGTTAAACGTTTCCATGGAAAATAAATTTATACTGGTTAAGAAGTTCACCTCATGTTTTCTCTTTTTTTTGTTCATTTTAGTTAGATGTACAAAGAATTTCAAACATATGAACCATCCATTTATCCTCTAATATCTTTTGCAACATTACGAGCTTTTTCAGGAGAGAACTTTGACACTGCTAGTTATTTGGTTTTCTTTTATAATTTTTTTGGGGTGGTGGGTACTTTCAAATGGTCAATAGAATTACGAGAGGATTAACTTTGTTTTCAGCCGATCTCACTTTATATTGTGAATTTGGTTATAGACTTTATCTTCTACTACAATAACTAATTTTGATTATTTATGTGAAAATCTTCCGATGCATGATGCACACCTCATTTTCAGGTTATTAGAAGTGTCAGTCAATGGTCTGCTGGAACAAGCCAAACTGAAGAGAGCATTCACATTGCTTATTGTTCTCTTATAGAAAAAGCTGAACATTTTATTTATATCGAGGTGTGTAATTGGAAATGTCAACTTTTTCAATATATCAATATCTGACGAATTCCATTGCCTGAATTTTATTTGAAAATGACACTGGCCTTTGGGGCATGTTAGACTAGCTTTCAGGTTCTTTTACCTGTTGAAGGAGAGCAGGAGTTATTAAATAACATATGTTCATTTTTGTGTGATTTGTTCCCAGAATCAATTTTTCATATCAGGTCTTTCGGGTGATGAGATAATAAGGAACCGTGTATTGGAAGCAATTTATCGTCGTATTATGAGAGCTTACAGAGATCAGAAGATTTTCAGGGTTATTGTTGTTATACCACTTTTACCAGGTTTCCAGGTTTTATTTCTTATTTCAACCTTCCACTATTTTTTTTTCTGCCTAGATATTTTTATTCTTAGGGTTTTTGTTGATAGGGGGGATTGGATGATAGCGGTGCAGCATCAGTGAGAGCCATAATGCATTGGCAATACCGAACAATATGTAGAGGAAATAGTTCAATACTGCATAACATGTATGATCTTCTTGGTTCTAAAGCCCATGATTACATTTCATTCTATGGTCTCAGAGCTTATGGCAGACTTTATGATGGTGGTCCAGTGGCCTCAAGTCAGGTATTTCATTAATAATTGCTTGTTCACCACATAAAAATGTAAATTAATATTCTTCTCAGTTTTTTATGGTAAACATTGTATGCATTAATTGAAAATTAGGAAGTATAAAAAATCTGTGGCAGAAAGCTAGTTAAAACTTCTTGCACAAGCGATGATGAACATTGCTATATCTGTTTCTGCTTCAGGTTTACGTTCATAGCAAAATCCTCATTGTTGACGATTCCACTGCATTGATTGGATCTGCTAACATTAACGACAGGAGTTTACTTGGTTCAAGGGATTCTGAGGTATCACATTTGTGGTTTTTTCAGCCTACTTCAATGTGCCTGTAATTGTCTGCCGCATCTGCTTCAATTTTTGTATTCAGTTAATTCTTAAACCTGAAAATCATTACAAAGAAGTAAATGAAAATCTAAATCAACAAAAACCCTAGTAAATCCATCTGCAAGTCTTAGCAACAATGTTGGACTAAAAAAATCCAAGTAAACTAAAGAAAAAAAGTTCATTCATCCCCAAATCTTTCCAACTTATAGTTCTCGCACTCATTTTCACAATTTTACTATTTGTACAGTTCTTTTTCCTATTTGTTTGGTTTGTAGATGAAGCTTGATTTGATTTCCTGTCATTGCTAGAGCACCATATCATAATAATACTTTATACTTAAGAAGATCATCGTCTCAGATTGGCCCTCCTTGTTCTTAACCTGATTTTTTGGCAGGTGAGAACGAGGGATATGTTAGAGGGTTAATGTAGGTGTTATAAAAACTTTATTATAAATAGAGGGTGTGGAGTGATTTATGGCATTGAAAATGGTCTACATGACTTTCACTCTAAGGGAGTCTTTTCTGGACTTTGCTTGTTCTTTTTTTTATAATCTCGCACTGTTGGTAAGATTTGTGTCTTTTTATTTTCCGTATTCTGTGTTCTTTTATCGTTTTATCGGAATGAACCATTTGCTTTGCAACACAGATCTCTTGCCCGTTTGGTTATATTTGTAATTTCAAATTTGCTTATATAACATCTTGACCATGATGTGTTATAATTGAAGTATAGGAGTTTTTAATTGCCTAGTTTCATTTGTCTTTTAGTAACTACCGGAGAAACTCTCTCAAAAATTGCATCAATGTATTTTAGATTGGTATCATTATTGAAGACACAGAGCTAGTTACTTCTCAAATGGGAGGACAACCATGGCGAGCTGGAAGATTTTGTTTGAGTCTTCGGCTGTCACTATGGGCCGAGCATCTTGGTCTTCGTCCTGGACAGGTTCTCATTGTTGTCTTTTCGAATGTGATTTCGTGGTTGCAGATAATTCAGTAATAAAATAAAAATAATCCAGCCTTTTGGAATCGATTTTCGTTTCTTGATTCATTAGAAAAGGCTGATTTATACTCTTTTTCGTATCTTTTTTTTCAGATTAATCAAATCGTGGACCCTGTTGCTGAGTCCACGTATAAGGACATATGGATGGCTACTGCTAAGGTGAGAATAACTAGCACTAGAAATGTCATTTTTGAAAAAAAAAAGAAGAATAAGAGATCGCTCCTAACATTTTCGACAATTTAAAGCAGAAAATTATCGAATTTGCAAAGTTCGATTTCTGAAACCCCAAAATATCTATGCAAAAATCGACCGGATTAACACGTCCCCTGCATGGAACTATGAGAAAATAACTGACATAGTTTGAATTCGATTATTTAGCTAGTCCTAGAGATTCTTTTGGTTAAATGACTTTAAACTCTCACAATATTGCCCGAAATAATAGGACGGCACTATGCTGTTCGAGAAACACTTGAAACAACATTTTTTAGCTGATGATGTTTTGGGCAATTTTACATTTGACAGACAAACACCACAATCTACCAAGACGTGTTTTCTTGTATACCCAACGACCTCGTCCATTCCAGGTACGTCTTTCTTTACAAACACTCTTAAGTTAGTCTAAAACACGCCCGTAATTTAATATCGGCACAGAGCGGCGCTGCGACAAAGCATGGTGTCTTGGAAAGAAAAACTCGGTCACACGACGATAGATTTGGGAATCGCACCAGAAAAACTAGAGTACTTCCAGAACGGAGACATAAAGAAGATCGATCCGATCGAGAGACTTGAAACTGTCAAAGGGCATCTGGTTTCTTTCCCTTTGGAGTTCATGTGCCAAGAAGACCTCAGACCTGTTTTCAACGAGAGTGAATATTATGCTTCCCAGGTTTTCCATTAATCTTCCCTTTTTTGTTAGTTGTTCTTGGCCACTCTTCCATTGTTGTATTTCCCTTGTTTTATTCGAAAAACTAGGATGAAATTTTGGTATCGGTTTATGCTAGAGAGAGAGAGAGAGAGCTCGTACGATATTGCAATATTTTTTGTATTCGATAATAATATGATCATCGATGTTGGTCTGGATTTCGACAATTAGGTTTCCGTTGCATGTCGTTTTAGGGTTTTGTTTTTAAAAAACAAGCACCAGTTCGGTTTGGTTCGGTTTGGTTCGACAGGTCTACTCCCCGACTGACTAGAACCAAACCAAACACAAACCGCTTCAAGCTTAGAACAAGTTACCAATCATACGTTAAAATGACGTTTTCAAGTGAACTCCTAAGGATTCAAAATAATATAATCTCGAAAACTTTAATTTAAGATAGAATAGTTGAAGATCGGTGATGGCGGAGGTGGGGCCACCCCATTTTGACCCCACAAGCAACCTTGTAGGACTCTCCATATTAAGAAGCCAAGGCTCCTTGTGCTCTTTCAAATTAAAGGTCCCATCTTTATTCAATTTTCAAGACTTTGCTTTTTGAATTTAAAACCCGATTTCAATGTTATTTATATCTCCATTTTCATACGATCGATTATGTCTCAACGGCCGAAACCCGATCGATCGGGCTTTATTTTTCCATGCTCTCGTCTCTCTCGTCTACTCCTTATTAGGATCCGGTCGATCGTCGAGATTTCTAAGCTATTTTTGTAAATTTAATTAGATAGTTATGTAATATTTATTGATATTCAAACTAAAAATTGAAATTATAAATAGAAATAGAAAATGTGAGGAAAGAAAAAGACGAAACCGAGTAAGCGAAAGCCGGAACATATTTCAAATTCGAGAGACAGCTTCTCCTCCGCTGTTCTCTCTCTCTGCGCGTTTCCTCGTTCTCACCTCGACCATCTTTCTCTCTCTAGACCCGTTATATCCTCTCTCTCTCTCACCCCCTATGTTTCAGGTTCCTGAAACTCTACCCAGGAAAACCTTGTTCGCCATGGATTTGAAGCTCTTGTTCAAACTATTGGTCATTTTTGCAGTTTGCCCCTTTTCTTCTTCTCAATCGGCTGAAGCCCCGTCGCCGGCCTCCGATTCCTGCAACGGTGTTTTCTTAAGTTATAAATACACTGATGGAGAGAGGATCCCCCCGGTTCTGAAATCGAATTCTGCTAACCAGCCATACCGATTCGAATCTGTTCTCACTGTTCTGAACAACGGGCTTGAAGAGCTCAAATCATGGCGGGTTTTCGTAGGGTTTCATCACAATGAGTTGCTGGTTTCTGCTTCGAACGCAGTGTTGTCTGATGGGAGTTCACTTCCTGCTCTTGTCGGAAACGGCACTATTTTCGCCGGGTTTCCCTCGACGGACCTGAAGACGGCGGTTGAGACCGCCGGAGATGTGAATCAAATGCAGGTTCAGGTCAATTTGGTCGGAACACAGTTTGGTGTTGCATCGCCGGCGATTCCGATGCCGGTGAATATTTCTTTGGTCAACGATGGCTACGCTTGTGGAAAATTGACTATGCAAGGTACCTCCTTGATTTCACCAAACAATCGACATAGTTTACTTTCCTTTTGGGTTCTTCGATTCAATCTTTCTTGAATTTTATGTCTCTGTTCGAGATTCTAGAGCTTGGGTTGATCCATAGATGCTATTTTCCTCGGATATTGATCCATCTTTTCTAGTTTCTTCAGCTTGTTCTGATTACTCTAATGGTGTTCTTAATAGGGACGAGAGAAATGGAAGTTTGTTGCACTCCAGACACAAGCCTCAAAACAAACATAAGTATTAGCGAAGAGTTCTTGCCTCGCCAAGATGGTGATCTTATAATCATGTACGATGTCACGAAAACATACGACTCGAGTTATTGGGCGCAAGTTACGATCTCGAATCACAACCCCCTCGGCCGTTTGGATAGCTGGAAGCTAAGTTGGGATTGGATGATGGGTGAATTCATATACTCCATGAAAGGAGCTTATCCTTCTGTGGTCGATTCTTCGGAGTGTATATTCGGCCCTCAAGGGATCTATTACCGGGCAATGGACTTTTCCCAGGTTTTGAACTGCGAAAGGCGGCCAACTATAGTCGATCTACCACTCACTAAGGCTAATGACACGAACCTCGGCTATGTCCCATATTGTTGCCGAAACGGAACGATCTTGCCTCCCCACATGGATCCGAGTAAGTCGATCTCTTCGTTTCAAATGCAAGTTTTCAAAATGCCACCGGAGCTAAACCGATCTCAGTTAACACCTCCACAAAATTGGGCAATCAATGGTAGTCTTAATCCTAGCTATCTTTGTGGCCCTCCGATTCGGGTTAGTCCGAGCGAATTTCCGAGCCTTATCGGGCTTTCTACTCCAACCACGGTAGTGGCTAGTTGGCAGATTGTTTGCAACATCACTCGGCATAAATCAGACACCCCGAAATGCTGTGTTTCATTCTCTGCATATTACAATGAGTCGGTGGTCCCTTGTCGGACTTGTGCATGTGGGTGTCCGAGCAACACGAGCCGAATGTGCAGCTCGTCTACACCTGCAATGCTTCTCCCAGCTGAGGCTCTTCTTGTCCCTTTCGACAACCGGACCGAGAAAGCATTAGCCTGGGCTGCTCTGAAGCATTTTCCGGTTCCGAATCCAACCCCTTGTGGAGATAATTGCGGAGTGAGTATAAATTGGCACGTTTATACGGATTATTCGAACGGATGGAGTGCTAGAATTACCCTTTTCAACTGGGATGGCTTTGATTTCGCTGATTGGTTCGTTGCCGTGGAAATGAACAAAACGGCCCCGGGATTTCAAGCGATGTACTCGTTCAACGGGACGAGTTTGGAGCTAGATGGAACGAATAACACCGTTTTCATGCAGGGTCTTCCGGGATTGAACTATTTAGTGGGGGAGAAAGACGGCGATAACCCGGAGAAGGATCCAAGAATCCCGGGAAAACAACAATCCGTGATTTCTTTTACGAAGAAAAACATTCAAGGAATCAACATCCCTGCCGGAGACGGATTTCCTTCGAAAGTGTTCTTCAACGGAGAGGAATGTTCGATTCCTCAATTCCTACCTAGTAAGGCAAGTTCGAAAGGTCCAGCCTCATTTTTCTCACTCGCAATTCTTATGATCATGTTTCTTCTATGACGAGGACAAGTTCTTTGCTTTTCAAGCTGTTCTTTGTTTTTGAATTCTTT
Source organism: Begonia fuchsioides (assembly GCA_003255005.1). Classification (NCBI taxonomy): domain Eukaryota; kingdom Viridiplantae; phylum Streptophyta; class Magnoliopsida; order Cucurbitales; family Begoniaceae; genus Begonia; species Begonia fuchsioides. The sequence goes on along the minus strand of QAOC01035998.1, from coordinate 87,018 downwards.
TGAGCGATTTGATTGGATTTAGATCATTGTATACTCGTGATCGGTTGCAGATCCCCGTCTTCCTCGTTTCTGGATTGTTCTAGATCTTTCCACTTATTCTTCCCCCTTGGAACTACATGTTGCCATATGTTCTTCATAGCTTCATTTCAAACAGGCTTTATTAAAAAATTGCAAGGTCCGTGAGTAACTCCCTTCGTGACGACATCTTGTTTATTTAAAATGGTTGAAACCGAGGCTCGAAGCCGTTTTTCGGTTTGGTTGTGTCGACCTTTAGTACTAAGGGTGGGCACGGTCTGTCCGACTTGATTTTATCTCAAAATAAAATCGAAACCAGAACTCACAATTTTTTATATAATATATTTTTTTATTATATTTATATCAGATTTTAAGTAATTGAACAATTTATAACTAATTTTAAGATTTATATTAGATTTTACTAAAGTTTGAGTCAAGTTTTACTTGAATTTTAAAAATTAATTCTAATTTTACGATTTTTTATTCTTAAAATTTAGCACTGATGCATGAATTATGATTTTTTAGAAATTAAAATTTAGATCAGATTAAAATCGATAATTTTAGTTTGATTTTGTTCACCCCTATTCAGTACCTACTTAGACGAGTTTATGAATTTAGCTGACGATGCAAGGTTAATTTATATCGATAGATGTACTACAAAATTCTTAATTGAATTTTATTATTTAAGGTTGAGGCATATAGCACGATGGTGATTTCTCTAATTTAATAAAAATAGAAAATTAGGGTTTGGACATGAAGAGAAGAGGAGCTTTCCATGATATCTGCAATAATCAGCGCCACCAAAAGTTGAGACCACGTCCTTTTTTCCATAAAAGTTTCTATTAATATAATAAATATTATTAATTATTTTAATTATAATANATCTTCTTCTCTTCTGTATTCCCTTTCTTAATCGCCATAGGAGGCCCCCTTTTCTTTCTGCTTTTTATCCCACAAGCATTGCACAGTGACTGTAAATAACGAAAACAAACATCAAATCTCTCCGCAGGAAGCCAAAAACTCAATGATATCGAAAAATCATAGCAACAATATAGTAAACACGTTCTCAAATGTCAAAAACCTACGAAGAAATTTTAAATAGTTGATACGACATTGAGATAGACTAAAACTACAAGTAAAATTAGAGAAAATTACTTTAGGGCCAGCAGGACCACCTCTCCACAGAGGAGTTTTAGAAGTACCACAATCTACGCAAGTTTTCTTCGATTGGCTTTCATCTAAGGAAATCGCAGTCGGTTTTTCGCCATCAATGTCCGTCGAACTCGATCTCATTGTCTGCAACGAAATGCATAATTTGATCAACACCATTTCCAACCAAAAAACAACACCAATCTTCGTAATAGAGAATCACTCACTCCACTTAAATCCGCCATTCTGAGGCAGCTGCTCAACGAAAAAAAAAAAACTCAATCCAATCGATTGAGAAGAAACAAACAGAGGCACACTAGAGAATCAATGTCCGAGAAGACACGTAGCGGCGCGAGCGAGCAATGGAACCGACATTCAAGGAGAAAGAGAAAGATGACTCGAGAGAGAGTGTGCCCGTTTGTAAGAGCGCGAAATGGAGAGGAGAGAGAAAGAGAGAGGAATCACGAATCTGGCTAGAAGCCGCATCAGATGCGATAAGATTCGCCTTAAATATAAACACACTCGAAACCCTAGCCCCCCATAGTTTCTAAATTACACTGTAGCCCTTTGGTATTTTATTAAAACTCAATAATGGCCCCTTTATTTTGAGGTAAAGTTCATATATAACTATTTGTCATCGAACGACCAGGTAAAGAACGAACCGGTCACCAAACAATAAAAAAGAACGAACCGGCCATGGGCAGTAGGTGTTTTTTTTTCAAATTCTATCCCAATTATTATTTTTAAAAATTATTTTATATGTTTCCTTGTTTTATATATTTTAGATCCATTTTTATCCGATTTTTCATGTACAAATTCGACTCAAGTTCAGTTTTCATGGCTCTTCAAAAAGCAGAATGAACCGGAACCGAGACTCGATCACACCATCCTTAAAAGTAGGCAGGTCGATATGGGTCCAAGCTAAACTGCACAACTTAGTAAAACAATTGTAGTTCTGGTCCAGTTTTTGCCGTCGTCTAATTCAAAGTTCCCTTTGATATCGATTAAGTTCGATCATTACATACAACGAATTCCCGGAGGCGATAGTAATCGATCCGGAGTAATCAACCAGAGATAAGAAAGAAAGAAATCAAGGCTAACAAGAAGAAGCTGTATATTTCTACAAGTAGGCAAGAGACTCAGCATTCAAATCATCAGCACCAATTAATGGACAATCAGAAGCATTATGGCCAAAATGAGCACAGCAAGTTGATGAATAATGCCTTCTTTTCCTCCCACCATCAACTCCATCTCTCCCCCTTCTCTCCCTCAACTTCCCTAAACTACTACACTCATTCACAAACCTCATCTCCTCGGCCTCGGGCACGATCATCGACTCCGCCGAGCAATTATACGCCATTTCACCCGGCCTTGGAAAGTCTTTCAAACGCGACAAAACCGACCCGAGTTGTTCACAAGCCTCGTCCAGCCGCTCCTCAGTTTCGACCGACTCGGCCACCAGAGTCGAAACCATAGAGTGGAATAGGTGGAGCTTGTCGGACCGGTCTCTTGCATTCGAGGCCTTGTAATGGACAGATGGCTGGCTGACGATTTGCCACCTGGCGGGTAGATACTGGTCTGGAATGTTGAAACAGTTGTTGATCGAGAGGACTCGAAGAGCGTGTCGACAGAGAATCCCTGAGAATTCGAACTCATGACATGAACAACTTATGTGTTCTTCGCAAGGAATATAAACCACTTTGGACCCTCCATCGCTCTGGGTATGGTGTCGAACTTGGAAACAACTTTCGTCCACCATTAGAGATGCATATTGTGGAGCCAAAACAAGCTGTTCTTGAAGTTTACTAAATGCATAAGGAGTTAGAACTGAGGAGGCGTGCGATTCGATTGGAGAGCCCGTTTTGAGGATGATTTTCTGATTTTTTCGATGCGTTTTTTGCTTTGTTGAAGATCGATCGCTCAACTCAACTATATCAGCCAACTGCGAAAAAGGGAAAAAATAAACTTGAAAACATAAAAAAATTGAAAAAAATAACAAATGGCAATGTAAAGAAAATTTCATTTACCTGCTCGACGAAATTATCGATATGAGAGTTTGCACTTAGAAAATGTTGAATGGAAGAAGTGATAGATTCTGATTGGCTAGTGCTCATCATTCCAGCAAAGAAATAATGCCTTAAATAGGCCATGGCCCAAAATGTTCGAAAAGCATATAAGCTTACTATGTGCCGATTGCCATGGAGTCTGTAATTGGTGACCATTTCTGTCCAAGCTTCTTCAAAATCTACCACCGACTCGAGATTGTAAATCCGATGAAACTCCAATTTCCAGTTGTCGTATTGGGATCCGAGCAGCATAGAAAACCAGTCGGAGAATTTTGAAATGAGATGAAATATACAAAATGCATGTTTTGTTTCTGGCATTTCGATCGAAATTGCCTCTTTTAGCCACATGTTATGATCTGTTAATATTGTCTGTGGAGCCTTTCCTCTCATAAAGCTCAAAAATCTCTGAAAAAAACACATTTGGAGAAAAAAAATTAGAATCTTGAATCATATTATAAGGTAAGATTATAGCAAAAAAAAACTGTTAATGAAATAAAATGGATCCACCTTCAATGTCCATGAAAAACTCTGCATATTTTCATCTCGCAATAACACACAGCCGAAAAGGCAAGTCATTCCATGATTATCAACTCCAAGCCAAATGCCTAATAGCATATCATACCCCTCGACACGATGAGTCGTGTCGAAAACCACAGCATCTCCAAACGATTCGTACGCTTGAATAGACGAACCATAACACCAAGCAATATGCTCAAGCCTATTATGGCCATCTATTTTGAAATCATACTTGAAATTAGGATTTCCATCTTTCATTTTCTTGCACATTGCCACTAGATCAATAGCATCACTATCCCTGTCAACGTTTCTAAACGACTGAAGTAAATTTCTAACGTCTATCTCCATAAATGGTAGGCAACCAAGTTTGACCCCTTTCTCTAACTCCATAAGTCTTAACATTTGCCTAGCAGACATTCCCGCCTTTGCAAACATACAAATTCTACTCTTATCATCAGGAGAAATGGTGCAATAGGCAGGAAGTAGACTTACTTCATTTGATTTCAACAATTCGTGATTATGGACATTGCTAAATCCCGTCACACGCCATTCCGGGACATCAAAATCAGTCCTCTTAACAATGCGCATGAACGCTTGGCATCCACATCGGGAAGATTTTCTATTCCTCTGCATTTTCCCATCTTCAGACGGTTTCAATTGTGGATACCCTCCTCGATGACAGATGAAATCTCTTCTTGTAACTCCCCGACCAACTCCATCTTTCCCTCTAGTGCGATGCCTTCGAATAGAAAATCCATATTGTTTGGCAAAACTGCAGTAAAATTCATAAGCAGCTTCTTGAGAGATGAATCTTTGGCCAATAAATGGTATGAGGTTCACAGAAGTTTGACGAGACAAAATTGTGTCTTCTGGTCTCTCCTCAATCGGGTGAATGTCTTCTTGAGATAAATCAGTACCGTTCTCGGATGACTCCATTACATCTGACATTGGACTCTCTGTCAAACTAATGAAACTTCTGGGACAAAGAAATCTGAAACTCAGGCTGAAATCCAAAAAAAAATGATAAGCAAATGTAAGAGCCATGGAATGTTGAAGTTTATGAAAACATGTGCACTCGAACAGCAACGTTTTAGCAGTAATGACGCACGAATTAGATAAGGAGAGAAAGAAAACAATACAAAATCACTAAACCGAGTGTTAAAATTACCATCCAATCAACCCTAAATGTGACCGAAACAATCATTCAGATCAAATCCATCTCGAGAAATCATCTTAAGTCCAACTTCTCCATGAAAAGTATTCTGTTCAAGCTGTACTGATAAATGATATCAATATCAAGCAAACGAGAACTCTTAACCTAAATCTAGAAATAAAATCAGCTACCCAGCACAAAACACAAGGGAATGGAGGTTAAAAACACTGATTTTCAGTAATTAAGATTACGAAAACATGCGTACTCCTATAGCAATGTTTTCGCAGCAATGACGAAGGAAATAGACAAGGTAACTGAAAGAAAGAAAATGTTACAAAATCGCTAAACCGAGAGTGAAAATTGCCATCGAATCAAACCCTAAATGTAACCAAAACAATCATTCAGATCAAATCCAATCTTAAGAAATCATCTCAAGTCCAGCTTCTCCATGATAATCAAAGCAAAAAGTGAAAATCCATGAAAATAAACGTCAACCTTGACGCAAATGCAGGACGCACCTGGGTATGATCTTACAGCCTCGAATTCAAATTCAACGGTCAGTAACGAACTGGTAGTGCGTAGAAAATTAGAAATGATGAAATTCGCGGGGAGAACAACGCGCATACCTCGGAGGACGCTAACAATCTGCACAAAAAATCTGCTATTGTGCGCGGAAGGGAAGAAAGATCATATCGAGCGCTTAGTGCAGTTTCCAGCCGTTCGATCAAAGTAGATCGCGTTAAGGTTCTTCTCATAATGAGCCGCCAGCCGGTCCTCACTGAGACTAAACCGGTGGTTCAATTTTCAAATGTCGTTTTGGTTCAAAAACTGATAAAAAACCATCAAAATCAAACAACTTGAACCGCTTCAATGATAAATCATTCGCAGTCTCCAATTTAAAGCTTACTCTCGTGAGGCCGATACGACAAGGTCGGTTGCTTTATTTACAATTACTGTCCCGGGATCTGTCCCGGGATCAAGTAAATGTATTTGAGATATGATCTCATATATTCAACGATCTGTCTCAAAAATAAATAAAACTTTTGAATAGTACGAAGATGAACGATTTTCCTACAAATTCATAAGCACATGCCGAGAGCCCGCTTGTATCAAAATAGTTATTTTGATTATATTAACGATGTTTCAATAACACAACTTTCGGAATCTTAAAACGAATGGATGAGGCAAAATCAACAAGAATATAGCGAAAAAGGCCGAGGTTATTGCAAAACCCGCGAAGATCTTCAAGCGGGTGTGGTCAAAATCAACCGAAATTTGGAGGAATGGAAAACAAAATATCACGGGAGATCAAAATGGATAGAAAATTTATTTTGGAGGCAAAATCGACTAGCATCGAGGAAAAATATGCCCGAGACAAACCTAGGTCGCTTATTGCACTCTGCGAGACCATAATTAGTCCGTGCGCAAGCCATGGAGCGACTGCACTTAAAACATGTCGCTCGAGCGTGATCATTTACTTTTGTGATTGCATTCTAAGTGCGGATGATCACAGATTGAAAGAGTGAGGCATCGCATTGGCCTCACTTAAAACGTGTTTGGTCAAGTGCAATCGTTTAATTTTATAATTGCATTCAGTTTAAGTGCAAAGGATAATATATTAAAAAAGCGAGACATCCACGTTATAAGTGAAGTCATCAGCGTTATAGGTATGCACATACTGGTTCAGCCTGGTTTTATCTCGAGATAGAATCAGAATCAGAACTCACAGTTCTAAATTTTTGAAAACGGCACTGGAATCAATAGTTCCAGTTTTGCTGTTTTAACCCGGCTTTATTTTATATTTAAAAAATCAAAATATAATAATAAAATATATTTTTTTTTATTATATTTGAGTTGTATTTTAAGTAATTGAGCTAATTTATAACTAATTTTAAGATTTATAACAGATTTTACTAAAGTTTATGTTGTGTTTTATTCGATTTTAGAACTTTTTTGACCCACGGTCTCAGTTTCGATTTTATAGTTTTGTATTCCTCATAAAAACTTGTGCAAGCCTATAAATCATAATTTTAAAAATTACAATTCTAATTTAATCTATTATTTTAATTTAATTTTGGTCACTATTTCAGTGGCTAAAAAAAAGTACTTAGATTCCTTTTACATGACAATAATTAACCAACTTTCCAGGCTGCCGACAACGGAACGGAGAGAAACCGTAGACCTTTTGCTGATCCGTTTCTCGTCCACGTCAAATTCCAGCCCTGGTTTTGATTTCGATTTTGTTTTTGCTCACTGTTGCCGCGTTTCTAAGTGGAAACTGTGGACTCTGGAAAACCTCGGAGCGTCTTTGTTATCTCTCTTGTTTAGCATTCAATGGGTGTGTTTGTCATTTGTGTAATTTTTTCTTTTGTTATGGATTCAATTTTCTGCTTTTGTTTTTATTTTCCTTGTGACCGACAGTTTTGATGTAGGAGAGTGGAATTGATGGTTATGTGTTGAGAGCGAATTGGTGGGAAATTTCGGAAGTTTTTTGGATATGGATAGTCGGGTTCAAGGAATGCTGGTTGGCTCGGAGATTCATGGATTTCATACTTTAAAAGGTTTGGAGATGTCTCTGTATTAATATAATATGTTTATCTCAAGGACGTTATTTATGGACTTCTGGAGAAAGCGAATCTTGTAGGTTAGGAAGTGAAACCTTACGACGTTTATGATAGAGTTTTATTCTCCAATTTTTTCAGTTCTGAATCAATCATATGTTCTATGACAAGAAAATCACGTTCGATAGGTGTTTGCTAATTCTTTTACTGATAGGGAAAGTTTACTAACTCACACAAAAGCGAACCATACCTGTTTTGGTGCTTAGTGTCGGTCATATTTGGAATTTAGTTTTTCCAATTGCTTCTTCCGGACGTTTCTTATTCTATCATAGCTAGGATATTAAACCAAAGTAAAAAAAGGAAATATTTTAGGCAGAACAATCTAGTTGGTGGGTTGGCATTAAGAATACGAGAACTACTGTCCCTCTTGTGTACAAGCAAGCTTACAAAAGGAAGGTGGAAGTGTGTTAAGGTATCAGGTCACACTGTTTTAGTTAAAGTTGCCAAAACATGTTCGTCCATCTTGTGAGCGATTCTGAATGGATGACATAATAGCATGTTTGCAGAATGAACACGTGATATGAATTGGTTTATGTCACGTATTGATCAACTTGATGGTGAGTGCTTTTAATTTTCTATTCATTTTTAATGGCTTTGTCCTTTTTTTGGGTGCATTACATTGGCAGACTTGGATATGAGAAACATTATGGATGAAGCAAAAATGAGATGGCTCCGGTCCAATGAAATTTATGCCATACTTTGTAACCACAGATACTTCAACATAAATGTCAAACCATTGAACTTGCCCCCAGGTATAAAAAATTATTTATTTATATATTTTTAATTTGCACAATTATTTTTATTTTAACATACTTCGATTCATTAGCCTTCAGGCTTCACTTCAGCCCAAGTTGAAAATAATTTATTATACTGTCCTTTCTGTAACCTGGATGCATTTTGGTTGATTGAGTTTCCTTTAAGATCAAACCTTTTGTGTTATCTGACTGTTTCTATAGATTACTTTCACTAACTTAGTTATGAAACAGGTGGTACTATAAAGTTATTTGATCGTAAGATGCTCAGGAACTTTAGGAAGGATGGTCATAACTGGAAAAAGAAAAAGGATGGGAAGACAGTCAAAGAAGCACACGAGCATTTAAAAGTGAGGGTTTTCAATGCAGAATTTTTATTTTTTATGATCATGACACTTGCCATTATTGACCAAATAGTTGATATTGTCTAAATTTTATTTATCGCGTCCATAAAGTTACTGATAGCATATGAATTATATAATGGTTATTTCTTTCTGGTGTACTAGGCAGTAGAAAAATAGTGGGTGTTTGAGTTGAAGAGATGTCCCTTTTTCCTTTCCAAATTTTCCTCATTGGATACTTGGTCAGATGACTCATACTTATTTCATTTGTAATCTATTGATTATTTTAATTATTCTTTTATACATATAAATGCATCTTAGGTTAAACATACGATGTTGCCTTTTTTTACTGTATTCTTTTAAATCATAACCAAATATAGGTTGAAGGACAGTGGAATAAGTAGAGTGTTAGAAAGGGATAGAGCATCCAGACCTGTTGATGATACAATACTAATAGATTCTTATAATTTGTGTAAATGTTCATATTTTACTTGATTTGTGATTGTTGGAAAGTATTCTCTTGTTTATTGGTACTATTCCGTCAATATTTGAAACCTTTTCACGTTGTCGCTCTTTTTAATCTTTCTTTCTGGTTTAGGTTGGTAATGAAGAAAGGATTCATGTATATTATGCACATGGACAGGATGCTCCAACCTTTGTTCGTCGGTGCTATTGGCTTCTTGATAAGTATGTTATGGCAAACGTCTTAGTTGATTCTGTGTTTCCCCATGATTCCTCTATCTTTTGCCTCGTCAGCAACCAAACTTTTATTGATTATTGCTTAGGAAAATTCATTGATTGGTGTACCGAAAAGCTAAGAAATAGCCTTTTTTATGTACAAAGAAACAGTGTGCGACTTCCAAAAAAAACCAGTAATAAAATCATCCAGTTTCATGCATTCCAAGTATGTGAACAAACTTACATAAACCTCGTCAAGTGAGCTTGCAATCACCCAGCTTTTCTTCTATGTGGAGCATCAACCGGCTAATTCCCATCCGATCTCAAAACCATGTTCACAACAAATATGTAATGGCACAATGAAACAAAAGATCATCTTCTTCCTGTTTCTTGCACATAGCAATGATTAGGAAGGCAAACCAACCCTCTTCTCATGTTAGTTGTTAAAAATGATTATCTGCAAGTTACCAGTGAGAAGATGGTTGAACTTGAGGCACTTTAGTTTTCTAAAATGCATTTCATCTGAAAACAAAAGATTTTATTGAGATCATTCCCTTTGAAGCTACTTTTCACAAAATATTCAATCTTGAAACATCCAATGCTCTGAGTAATATGTTCTAATATTCACCTGATCTCATCATCTTCATATCTGAAAGATGTTGGTTTCTCATCTTGTTAGAATTAAATGTCAAGAAATTATCCAATAACTGTAGTTAGAGATGCAGATTTTCTGTTTCAAAATGATGGATCCCGTATCTTTCGTTTCCTATACTTTTCTTCACATCTTGCTCATTATAATTAAACTTATCTTGAGAAATGATTTTTGTCATTTTTTTCAGGACTCTAGAACACATAGTTCTTGTTCATTACCGTGAAACACGTGAAACACAAGAGGTTTGTTTTATATTTCTTTAGCAACTGTTATTGACCTGTGTTATATTCTTGGTTGGGTTTTTTTAGACTATTTGATTTAACTTGCTTCCTTTCATGTTGAAGTTTTTTTGTTTTAAATGAATACTATCTTAATGATTAGTTTTGGAACTACAAACACTTCATAGTTTACTATTTTGAACTTTTGCGTTGCACTCTATCCTCACAGTGTATGATAGGTCAAGATTTTCCTTTAGTTGGTCAGTTTCATCATTTAATCAGCAACCATTATTCTGATTTAAAATAAGTAGTTCCTTTATGTTTTTTCTCCAAGTCCTTTTTCATAAATTTATGGCATTTTTTCTTACATATTGTTTAAGTCTTGTACTATGAACCTTGAATTTTGATACTCAGGTCGCATGGATCAAAATAATGTAAGAGTTTTAAGAGTTTTTTTGCTAGAGCTTTTTAATCTTTCTGTGAGAACACTTCGGCTTATAATATTATGTCTCCAACCCGGAGTAAGCTTAGTAATAATCCTTAGCTTATAAATTCATACGGAATGAGAGAATAATTTTCTTGCCAGAATGGACAGGAAATTGAAAGACTTTAATTTTTCTTCTAATACGCCATTTTGGCCATAATTTTCTCACTTCAAAGAAAGAAGATCTCAAAATTAATGTGGATAATTGAAAGTATATTTGCAGGGTTCTCCAGCCACCCCTGGGAATTCCAATTCTAGTTCTGTCTCCTATCATTCTGCCCTTGGGAGTTTATCTGAGGAACTTGATTCTGGCACTGACCAAGCTCCTCGAGTTGGTGAAAATGAACTCCTGGGTAATTTTACTTTGATTGAGTTATATTTGGCTTGTTATATGTTACTATTAAACCATTAATCAAGTTTTGAAGTGATAAAATGATTTTGGGAATAAAATCACTCTTATTGTCCAGACTGATTATTTGCTGCTCAGATCTCAGTTATTAGTTCTGTGTTGGATTTGGTAATTTTAGTCAGTTTTGTATCTGGGATTACATATAGTTTATACTTATCTTTTTTCGTGTTTGATAATAAACAGAGTCTCGTAATAATTTAAGTGTGAAGAATTATGAGCAAAGGCTACATGATATTAACACGCTCGAGTGGGATGAGCTTCTTGTCACAGGTTATCTTTCCAATAGACCTAAAGACAGTAACTGTTTGAAATTCTATATGCTGTAAAATAAAAACCTAATTACTATTAGGTCTATATATTTTAATTATCACCTTTTTTCATCTCTGTTAGATGGCAAAGTCTCTTTTGACCAACAGAATCAAGTTGCGGTGAACGATTCTCCCATTGGAGTAAGTTATAGCATTCTAACGGTTTTACTATCGGGACTTGAAAATTGGTTTGATGAGTGCATATATTACCTGTTAATTACTATTTTTATGGACTCGCAAAATGTAGTTGAAGCGATAAATTTATGCACAGTGTTTTTCGATGTTTTTCTGCCATTTCTTTTGTTAGTCTATGGTAGTTAGCAGTTCAATTGTTAATGTTCCCCCTATGGTAATTGTAGCTATATTTTGTCAATGTTTTCCATATATTTTTAAATGCACTTTCTTGTTCGTTTTTCGAGTCCACTGCAGTGTCAAATGTTGTTTGATTGTCCCATTTAAACATTTTTTCTTTACTACGTTTTAATTGCTATTGTTCTAGATTTTTGAAATGCTGCAGTACCTAAAGCATCTGGGTTTTCACTTGCTGATTAGACTGGTTTCATCCTTTTAGGGAGGGAAGAATCTATTGGTGGAACGTTCTACATTTGACAATCTAAGTAGTTCCATTGGAGGATACAAAACAAGTTATTTTGATTCACCAAACAACACCTACACATCTACTCCTGTTATTCAATTGAATTCAAATTCAGAGAAAGGGGATTTCAATACAATGGCCTCCGATAATTCCTCTGGTATTGGGGTCCACGACGGTTTGCAAAGTCAGGATAGCTTTGGGCGGTGGATAAGTGACATTATCTCTGACTCTCCTGGTTCACCCGAGCCCTCCATTTTACCTCTTTATGAGGAATTCACCTCTGCTGCTATAAATCATCATCAATCTTCTATTCCAGAACAAATTTTTGACATAACAGATATCTCTCCTGGATGGGCATTTACGACAGAAAGAACAAAGGTTTATAAATTACATTTTATTTGCGTTCTGCATCTTCAGACTTCATTCTTAGTTATCGAATGAAACCTTTGAACATGATAAATTTATTAAATATTGGAACTATATTTGTCATTGCTACATAACATAAATTATCCTCTTGTTTCAGATTTTGATAACTGGATTCTTTCATGAAGAGTTTGCTCACCTGGCTAAATCCAGTTTGTCTTGTGTCTGCGGCGATATTTGTATTCCTACAGAAGTTGTTCAACTTGGAGTATATCGTTGCCTGGTACCACCACATCCACCTGGCTTTGTAAATCTCTATCTCAGTTTAGATGGTCAAAAGCCCATCAGCCAAGTTCTAAACTTTGAGTATCACTCCAAATTGCTGGATGGTTCTGGGGTTTCTTTAGAAAAAGAAGACAGATGGGAGGAGTTTCAAGTACAGATGAGGATTCTTGGTTTGCTGTTTTCCACATCTAAGAGCCTGAACATTCTATCTAGTAAAGCATCACCGGCGTCCCTGAAGGCTGCAAAGAACTTTGCTCAAAAAACCTCTAACATTGCCAATAGTTGGGCTTATTTGCACAAGTCAATTCAAGATAATAAACTTTCATTTCCATCTGCTAAAGATGGATTGTTGGAAGTAATTTTAAAGAATCGGATAAGGGAATGGCTATTAGAAAGAATTTTTGAAGGGTCCAAGAAGAGCACGGACTTTGATGCCCAAGGTCAAGGAGTTATTCACTTATGTGCCATTCTGGGATATTCTTGGGCTATACAGTTATTTGCTTGGGCAGGTTTAACATTGGATTTTCGGGACAAATTCGGATGGACAGCTCTTCACTGGGCAGCATATCACGGCAGGTATGAACGTTTCTTTTCCGGCAACGGTGTTGGAGCCAAGAGAACCCCTGCAAATATCAGTACTTTAAATTTATTTAAAAAATGGGAATAATAAATGTAAAAAAGACATAGCGTGACAATTTTATGCAATACATACTTTTACCTATCTTAATTTTTTTTATCTAAGTCAAGTTTAGAGTTGGGCATCGGATCGGATCATATCGGATTGTTGTCGATCCAATCCGATCCGACAAACGTCGTATTGTAGATTGTAATTCGATCGGATCGACGCAAATCTGTAATCCGATCCGATCCTATCCGATCGGACGCCCAACCCAACGTTATCGGATCAGATCGGATCTGCCAGATTCATTTTCCAGAGAAGTTCATCTCATGTATTTCCGAAATTTTCCCTGCAATCCGAACTCCAAACCAATCCATAATCCAAAACTATCAATAATCTAAATCTATCAATAATACAAAACAAATGATTCGTCACTGGAAGTACTGGGATTAACGATCAGAACGTCGATCCGATCCGATTGACAATAATCTAAATCTATCAATAATCGATCCGATCCGATTAACGATCGGAACGTCGGATCTTAACTTGAATTGTCTCACCGATTACCTTTGCCAAATCCGACTCGATCCGATCCAATCCGATAGGATTGTCGGATTTGATCGGATCTGCCCAGCCCTAGTCAAGTTACATTCATCATTCTTAGAAAAGTCATTTTGGATCTTCATACGTTATACCTTGACATGGTAGCTCTTCAACAGGTCATTAGCATTGTTGCTGTTATCATATCATTCTACAATAGCATTATTAAGTATTTGTAAATTTTCATTTATAAGTTCCAACCTAACAAATTCTATTAGAAGTTTATCTTGCTTTTTTCGCTTATTATTGAAAAGTGATGTCTTTGAAAAAAGCTGAAAATAATGAGATTCTTATCTGTGACTGAATCTATTGCAGAGTATACTTAGTAGATTTCATTCTGAATATATGCAGGGAGAAAATGGTCGCAGTTCTTCTATACGCTGGAGCAAAGCCGAACTTGGTCACAGACCCAACCCCAGAGAACCCTGGGGGATGCACAGCCGCTGATCTTGCATCTTTCAAGGGTCATGATGGCTTGGCTGCCTATCTTTCCGAAAAGGCTTTAGTATCGCATTTTGAGGAAATGAGTATAGCCGGGAATATCAGTGGTACACTTCGAACCAGCACAACCGAGAAGGAGACTGTATACTCTGAGAACCTCAAAGAGGAAGAGCTTTATATGAAAGACAGTCTTGCAGCTTACACAACAGCGGCCGATGCAGCAGGGCGTATACAAGCTGCGTTTCGTGAACATTCTTTCAAGCAAAAATCTAAAGAAGTTCGGATTTCAAATCCGGAGATTGAAGCCCGTAATATTATTGCAGCAATGAAAATTCAGCATGCGTTCCGTAATTATGAAGTGAGGCGGAAACTTGCAGCTGCTGCCCATATACAGCACCGATTTCGTACTTGGAAAATGCGCAAAGATTTCCTTAATATGCGTCGTCAAGCAATCAAAATTCAAGTGAGACTTTTCCGAGTTTTGATCATAGTGCAATGTTCACCAAAGTAATATGCTATACCGTAAAATTATTTTCAATCTCTATACAGGCTGTGTTCCGAGGTTTTCAAGTGCGGAGGCAATATCGTAAAATTATTTGGTCGGTAGGAGTGCTCGAGAAAGCCATACTACGATGGCGGTTGAAGAGAAAAGGCTTTCGCGGACTTCAAGTTGAACCCGTGGACACACTTGCGGAGCAGAGCCAGGAAAGTGATACGGAGGAGGATTTTTATCGCACAAGCCAAAAACTCGCTAGTGAGCGTGTTGAGAGATCCGTCACACGGGTTCAGGCCTTGTTTCGTTCAAAAAAAGCACAAGAAGATTATCAGAGGATGAAGATCGCCCATCTGGAAGCAAAGGTAACTTATGTATGCACTCTTCAGAGTTACAAATGCAAAAATAGACTTCGAATTAAGCAATCAATTGTTTGGTTTACCAATTTTTTCAGCTCGAATACGATAGAATGTTCAATCCGGGAACTGATATGGATTCTTGAAGACACTCGAGGAAAGAAATTTGTGGCAATTGTGAAAAATAGCAAAGATGGAAAGTTTGTGGCAATGATTTGCTGTTCATAACCTGTACATACTGTAAGTGCCTACTCTTTTTTCTTTGTTTTTCATTTTTGCTCTTGACCTATGTGTTCTTTTAGATTGGGACTGATTTAGAGCTCTTGGATTGTACCTTTACTTGGACTCAAACTTGTTCATATTATCGATTTTGGGTAATGATTTCACCGAGTTTTCGGCTATCATGTGCATGCAATATTAACTGAGATATTTCCATATCAATAGCTAGCTCATGAGGAGTATGAAGACTGTAGTTTGAACTAGGGGAGGGCACATCAGATCGGGTCAACTTTTATATAATTGAAATCGAACCCACTCATTGGATAATTCAGGTTGATTTAGGTTTAGACTAACATAAAGTTTTGGTTCTTACAGTTTGAGTTTACGTTTAGTTTTAGAAAAAAATAGTCGCCCCATATACTCAGTGCAATAATGTACTCAAAATTCAGGTCTATTTAGTTCCTATTCAAGTTTGGAACCAAACTCAAATCTACCACGGGACAACCATCTCGAACCGAAGTCAATCCGAAATTAAGGTGGGCTTTGGGTAATGTTCACCCTGTTCATTCAAGTTTAGTTTTCCTTGTTTACGTTCACATTTGATTTTGAAAAATGATAAACCCGAAACCAACCATATGACACATTCGGTTCGGTTTTGCGGGTCAACCTTAACCGGTTGCCACCACTAATTTTAACATTCTGGTTTTGATCCATTTCAAGATAGCCAAATGCCATGAATTGGCACTAAGGATAACTTTCTACCTTCAAGGCACAAGAGAGAATTACAAGCTTGTTTCGAACATTTATCATTCCATTGTCACATCTTAAAGTAAGGAAAAGCAAGAACCAGCTATATTTTAGATTGCTTCATGAAAATTCAAGTGGATTTTTTAAAAATCAAGAAAAAAACACAAATAAAATGTCCTACCGTAAGAGAGGGGAGATGATGATTCTCATTGCCCAAGCCTTTTCCCCTTCTCCTACTTGATATATTGGGAAACCCACTTGAACCCGTCTCCGTACCCCATCTTTCGGACTATGCTGCACATGAAAACCTCGAGGGGACGAACATTAGACTGAGTAAGATTCACCTTTCCCTTGCCGGTCGTAAAATTGGTTAGCCCCAAGTGGTAGCGAAGCTCGTCTTCAGAAGCTGCATAAGGGATGTCGATCTTGTTGCCGAGCACAAGAAATGGAACATCGGCCAGTGCTTCATCGTATAGGAGGGCATCGAGCTCCTTCTTTGACTCTGCAAACCGCTCCTTGTCATAGGCATCGACCAAGTAAACCACTGCATCGACCTACTTCAAGGGAATGAGCTTACATTAGATCAAAGTTGTAAGATATTATATAAAGTTGCGATTTTAGAATTTGTTTCTGTTAAAGAAACCCAATGGCGTAGAGTTCGATGGAGGAAGATTTTGGGAGAAGGCCCATCCTCCATTTCATAAATAGAATAACAAGGTAATATGCATTTTAGTTTCAACAGAGCAGGCTAATCCAAAATTGGAGCTGTTACTTGCCAATTACATATGCATTTACAACGAATCAATTTACCAACAATTCGATATTTTTTTCCTCCTCTTAGAACCAGCTCTTTGCAATGGACAACTAAACCAGCGACCTGAGCCTTCACAAGTATTCTCGCTGTTCTATAGCTGCATCTCGGTAAGGAACAATTTCAGGATCTACCTCAAGATCATGAAAAATTCTATGCCAATAGAAAAAGGTCCAAGTGATGAATTTAAATAAGCATAAGATTCTCATGTTAGCAGGTGGAAGAGTGTTTGCATTTTGAAAGTGAATAATTTTCTTCCCTTCACAGTCATAGATTGGAAACTATGAGCAGGAATAAAAAGCTGGATTGGGTACCAAAACAAACAAGATTTAGTCACTAAGTTCAGATCTCAGCTAAACACAAATTTTCAATTCACCTGGCACTATGTATAACCAAGAAAATACCGATTGAGAAATAAGCAACAAAGCGGAAATTCATACGGTTAAGAACTCTTAGATACTAAACGATAAGAGTTTTAGTTTTGGTCCTTCGACATAGACGGGCAGTTCATCCATTGATCGATTGCACAAATAAGCACCCTACTTTTGTACAAATTTTCCAAATAGTAAAACTCAGGCTGCCGAAATAATATCAAAATACCCAAATTTGCAAGCACACTTTATGAAAAAACCATCAAATCTAAACATCTTAATCAGAAATTATTAAATTTTATCCAGCTAAGGGTCTGGCCCTTTCATTTCATCAAAACCATAACATTTACAAAATTAATATGAACAAGACTATGGTTCAGTCAAGTGGATAAAGGATTGAATCATTCTCCTAAAAATACTAGCCAGATATTGAAAACATAAAGAGATCTACATTAAAAGCATCACAAGAAAAAATGGAAGATAACCTTAGCATAGTAATCTTTCCAAACTCTGCGAGCGATCTGATGTCCTCCCAAATCAAAAGCCTTGAACTTAATCTTCCCAATGCTCAACTCCTCCGACGTGGGATGCTGTGTCGGCTGGTGCTGCACCAGTCTCTGCGCCGAAAACCAACTTCAAATTACGAACCGAAAAAAGAAAAAAGAAAAAAGAAAATCAAGAGATTCAGAAAGCGAAGAAAACGAAAAACAAATCGCCCCCAACCTCGTCTTTCAGCATGTGAAGAAGAGTAGTCTTCCCGGCATTATCGAGGCCGAGGAAAAGAATCTTGGCCTCTTTTTGCCACAATCCCAACGACGCAAGAACTCCATAGAACCAATCGACGAGAAACATCGCTCCGAATAATCAATCAATTAACCACAATCTAATCCCAAAAACAACCTCGATCCTTCTCCAATCAAGAACAAAGAAAGTTCATCACAATTCTCAACGATTCTGAAAATGAAAATTGCAAAATCGGAGAGAGGATATCTAGATTGTCGCAAGGAGAAGAGTTGGCTACATCTGGAAGAGCCGGGTTAGTGGTTTATTTTCTAATGGGGTAGATGGGTCGTGCTTAGCTAGTTTCAGACTGGCCTTGATTGTTTCAGGCCACCATTTATTCACATCTTTCTACTCCATTAATGGCTTCTCCATCACTGGCCATGCATTTTTTATGGGGCACAACCCAATTCAGCTATATCTATTTTTTATATTTTCCCGCAATTAATCAATGTAATTAATCAAATGATTTAAACGACGTCGTATATTAATTCAAATGATTATTTAAATTTATAGAGTTGATATTAAGCGTCCCATGAATTTCACATTAAATATTTATTTATTTTAAATATATATATATATATATATATATATATATTATATTAAAAAATAAAAATTGATATTGGAAAAGGCCCACGAAAGCCCAACTTCTGCAATTCTTCGTGTTTCGTCATTTCAAAGCTAGGGTTTCTCCTGGTTCTTATATAATGAGGTCGACCATTCCTCCTTGTTCCGTCCAGCGATTGTAGGGGCGAATCCACCGCTATTTTCCAGGTTCCATTTCTGTACTGTGATCTAAGCTTTTTGATTGTGTTGATGCCTTCTTTCTTTGCCTGTTTGGTTTACTTGTTTTGCGCTGTTATACAGAAATGGCGAAGTCGAAGAATCACACAGCGCACAACCAGTCCTCTAAGGCTCACCGGAACGGGATCAAGAAGCCCCGAAAGCACCGCCACACCTCCACCAAAGGGGTTAGATTTTATTTTTTTCAGTTTATCGCTTCAACGACGCTTTTGTTTGGTCAATTGTTAATTGTGAAGTTTGATTTTCTTTGATTTGATGTATAGATGGACCCAAAGTTCCTGAGGAACCAGAGGTATGCCAGGAAGCACAACAATAAGAGTGCCGAGACAGCTTCCGGCGAAGAGTAAAAAGCTCCCCCAAGTTAGAAGAGCGTTGATTGAAATTTTACGTCTATTTCTTTTGAATTCGAGTAATGGTATCCTTGTAGCTGAGGTAATTATCCTAGTAATAGGACTCTTGAATGTTAAATGCCTAATTCATGCTCTTTCCTGCATTGAAGTTATGTTGGTCGACTATGTGAGGATTATTGTTGCTTTTCTTGGTTGAATATTAGTTTCTTCTGCTAGATTTCTCTGCACTTTTCGCATGACCTCCATTTTTTTGTGCAAAATGAAAAGTAATAATCTTGGGGTTGCTGATGTATCTTGCTATGTTGATTTAACTTTAGATTGTACCATTTAGATTTTGGAAGTTGATTTTGATCTATCTTTAGTGGTCTATCTATGTTGTTCTTGAGATCATGATGTTAAGAATCTCGTGTGCTATGGAGTTTTCTAATGGAACCCCTGTTTGCATCAGAAAATTTGATCGATTTAGGCCAGGAATGCCCAATGATCTTCCCTTATTCTTCATACTCGTTCTGTTTTCAAAGGCATCTCATGACCTGCCCAATGATCTTCCCTTATTCTTCATACTCGTTTAGTTTCTACGTGTTTAAAAACTGGTTCTGGTTCTCCGATCTGGGTTTGGATGAAACGATGCAATGACTCGGTTTAAAGCACAAAATCAACCAAAAGATCCTCCATAGTGTCATGGAGCGGAAGGTGTTGATTTCGTGCTTAAATTATAGAACCAAACTTGTACCAATTTGGAATCAAGCCAAGTGGTTTGCTTTTTTGTCTCGATATTGATAGTCAATTTTGATTAAAATAATAAATATTTAAATTTTCATAAAATAAATAAATCGACGTAATTATAAAAGTACAAGGCTTAATTGTAAAAATTCGATTTGGCTTGACTTGATAGTCGGGTTCTGGCACGCCTCTGCAGTTTGTACTATTACTTTCCAGCACTAAAGTGGGACTGTGGGAGATGGTAAAATCTAGAATTGTTTCTCTAGTCCAATAATATTGCGCCACATAAGAAATTCCCATTTGGGATGTCCGAACCAGACCTTGACTCGTGGCGACTTTCTGTTGGATGTCGTTTTCGTCATTTCCATATCCCCAAATGGGATTAGTGGAGTTTTTCGTAATTTCACACGTCCCGCAGAATTTCTGCTTTTTCTTCATCTTTGTCGAAGGTCCCGAGCGGCGAGCTTGGCCACACACATATTTTGCGTAGAAGAATTTAGAGAAAACTGTATCAGAGAGAGAGAGAGAGAGGGCAGTATACCTGGTATTGTATGGCGGTTAGGGTTCTATGTTAATCCCCTTCTTGATTGTTAATCTTTTTCATGAGTCTTCTATAGCTCTTCTTTTGCTCGTTTTTTAACCTAGCTTGTCGAATTCGAATCTCGATTTGGTTTCACATACGACTCCTTTCGTAAAATTCGAATCGGTTTATTGGAGGTTCGATGGTCGCGCAAGAGAAATCACATGTCAACGCCAATTCTATGCAAGTAAGTTTCGCTTCACTAAAGGAGCTTGTTAATTTGCAGTTTAGGCTGTTGTATGAAGTTTATGTTGTTTTTTCAATTGAATTTAATTTTCAGTTGATTTTTAGAACTTAATTTATACTGTCCCTTGCCCCTACTACTTTTTTCAAATTTTTTATGATTTGGCTTGATGAAGAAATGACGATTGCCAGGATTGACTGCTACTCCGTGTGGTTGAATTTAGGTCAATAGCTGTTTATTTCTTCCTTTAATGCTATGCTATGTTGTCTAGTTGTAACAAGTAATAATGAATTTAGATGGTTAGAACTACAGATCATGATGTTCCTACTTCTTACTGTCATGTATTTTTTTATTGGTTGAGTGTTATTACATCAAGATGAAGAAAAATATGGTGCTTATGTTGCTATTTTCTATCTTTTCAGCACGGAATATGAAATAATGTGACTTGTTAGAATTCTTTACTGCATTGTGAACCTCTAGAAAATGCGGTCCTGCACATTTTCTTTATGCACTTTATTTCTTTTTCATTGTTTCATAATCATGCCTTATCTAGCTCAACATTGATGTGAGGAACAGTAGAAAAGTTCAATTGGTTCAAGTCAAGACATGTGTTCCATTAAGTTATCATCAATAGAATTTGACTACCCGCAAAGTCAATGATGATTTTCATCTCATGCAGTTCTCCATAATTGAAATCTGCCTGCTATTCCCGAATTACTATATTTCTACATTTATGGGATTGCTCGTCCCACGAGATCTTTAAAGTAGTTTTTGTGGGCAGTATTCTTCTAATGGTGTAAAATTTTATTCTTAAGCTTGTAGTCCAAATCTTTGTTTACATGCTTGTTGTGACTGTGGTGATGATCCTAATGCAGCGCGTTAAGGTGTACCGTTTGAATGATGATGAAAAGTGGGATGACCAAGGAACAGGACATGTCACCGTTGACTTTCTAGAGGTTTTTTACACACATTATTTTGTTTTTTACAATTAAATTTGAGCAGAGTATTGAAATAATTTCTTGAGACCAAACTAGTGATTACTGCATGAGTGCTAAGCCTTTTCTTAAATAAAATTGTTCCTGATACAGAGATCTGAGGAGCTTGGGTTGTTTGTAATTGACGAGGAGGATAATGACACTTTACTTATGCATCGAATCAGCTCTGATGATATTTATAAAAAGCAGGAAGGTATTTTTTATGAAATTAGTTAATGGAGATTCTTCTTGAAATATAGTCAATTCCATCTCTTCCAAGGGTTTGGTTGTGCAACATCCAGTTTAATATAAATTATTATCTAGATACAATAATCTCATGGAGGGATCCAGAGTATTCAACAGAATTAGCTCTTAGCTTTCAAGAGACCACAGGATGCTCCTATATATGGTACAAACTAAACTGTTAACTTCCTATTTCCATTTTTTCCTCCATCACGATGTTTTTAAATTTTCCTTGTTTTATTCAGGGATCAGATCTTTAACGTGCAAAGGAATTTGCAATTCAGTACTATTAGTAGTAAGTATCTGATGATAATATGAAGTGATCTACCATCAAAATCCCATGATATCATTGAGTTACATCTTGAATAATCATGCTCGGTAGATTTAGATGATCTTGCTGGCTAGAAGAATGTTGGTTAACTTTGGCTTTAGCAATTTCATAACTGTATTATACTATGTGCCATTTTGCGTGAGGATTTTGCCATATCAATGATTCGTTTTGTTTATTTGATGGCCTTTGATTAAGTTGCTTTATTATTTTGATTTTTGTGCCACCATTTCGTACTAGTTTTACTTGAACTAAAATTGGACTGATTTAGGCTCTAGGTTAGAGCACTGTAAATTGCAGGGTATTAAATTTTAATACCAGTACTAGAAATGGGAAACGATCACTGGAGCCATAAGACTCAATAATCTTAAGAGTAGAGTTAACACGGGTCATTCCCCATGTGGTTTTTTTTTAGGTTTGAAGTGAAAAATATTTTACAAAATGAGTTGATCTTGTATGCGAATTTGGATCCACTTTCTCTGTGGAAGATGAATTAGAATCAAAAGCAAGTACATCAATGAAAAAATAGGATACATTAATTAAATTTTGGGAACATATTAGTAGATTTATAAGGATGTTAGTCTATGGTGAAAGGATGATTATATTTCTATGTTTTAGGGTGATGTGGGATAAGCAAACAAAAACAGTTGAGGATCTATGAAGATTCAATATATTTTATTTTTTAGTTTACTTTTGTATTTGATTTTGTTAGTTTCAACTTCTTGGATAAAGTTTATTTTCTAAAGGTTTTGAAAATTTAAATTTTATTTTCTGAAAGGTTTGTTAGGGATTTAAAATATGCAAACCAAACTTTAATTAAAGAGATTTGTTGAATATTAGAGATAGACTTTGAAAAATACTTTTGACAAATTTTACATTTTTTCCTGTTTTCAGAGTAAATTCTATGACGTTATTTTAATTTCATGTTTAGTTCATGTAACAAAACTTCCATTGCACTGTGTAGTCTTTCAAATTCATGTCTTTTCTATATAAGTTACTTTGCAACGGCAAAACTTTACTTGACAAAGAACATGCCAAGATGCTCATTTAAAAGTGTTGTGGGTATTTGTTTTTATATTTTCGTACAGATAATTATTCGTGAATTTTTGTCTCTTCCGTCTTTTGCAGACGAAACATTGCAATCTGTGAACAGTGATATTAAAGAATGGCCTGCAGTTGAGATTTCTTCACTTCCATTGATTCTCAAGGTTCTCAGAGCATGCTATTGATTTTCATTTTTTTATCTCTTTTAATTGTTTTATTTTATTCGTGCTTTTCTACATTAAAAAGTTTTCACTTGTGTATTAGTTTATCTTTTATTTTCTGACCTAGTGAGTGAGAAAATTTTCGATCATGCGTTGGCAAGAAGTAATGGAGCACCTTGCCCGAGATGATTGTGTTATCTATTGGGATATGATGACATAGTGATGGTCAATGCACTTTGTTCGATATAAAATAAGTAAATTTTAATTTGGTGAATCATTCTAGCTGTCTATTGGGCTATTTGAATTGCAATCACTATTATTAGCCTTATTCAGAAAGCTAGTAATATTGTAATGCACCTCGAACCTCCTGTTTAAGAGTGAAAATAAATGTTGTCATATGCCTCTACAAATGGGATCATGATATGGTTGTATGGAAAGAATGAAGTGATATATACATGTATGAGTTTCTCTTTTTAATTTGATTGTTGCTATACCACTTCCTTCCATGAGAACCATAGCGAAGACTTGAATTTTTTGTGGCACTCCCTTCTTCCTTTCATGAGAATCCTAGTGAAGACTTGATTTTTTTTGTGACGCTCCCTTCTTCTAGATAAATTTGTAAAATGGGAAATTCGTGGTGTGTTTTAAGTTCTAATTTTCAGATATTTGTGCTCTTAGTACAACTAATTTATGAAATTCAAATTATATACAGACTACTGGTGTAATCAATTTTCTTAGTTAAAATTGTTTTTTGAATGAGTGCGAGTGACATTTATTTGTGTAAATGGTCAAATACATATTCTTGTTAAAATGCTTATTTGGCATTGCGTGCTATTGGCATTGAATGCTTGTACCAATTAATTGTGTGAATGCCACGACAGAGGACTAGGTGAACAGTTTCTACTTTGTAGCTCAGTATTTTTCTGCAGTATTTTTTTGTGACCTATATGAAAAAAAAAAGACTTTCTTCCATGATGCTTGTCTTATATTACTATTGGTCACTGTGTAGAATGTGGTTGAGTGTGGCATTGCAGATCAGATGCGGTTGGCTGAACTCATATTGACTGATGTAAGATTTTTCTGAACTTCATGAAGTTGCATGACTATGGAAATTATTGTTTCCCAAAATTTTGATTTTGGCGTAGTCAAATTTCAATGTAATGTGATGGCCTTTTCTGGACAATAATCATTTTCGTTGTGTTTCAGCATCAAGTCTTTTATGCAAAATGTTAAATATATTTAGCAACCTTTTATTTTCGAGAAAGTCTTAGATGGCTGCGTTGTCTAAATTAAATGAGTCTAACTTACTTGAAAATTTGAATGGATTACAAGTAAGAAGTTTCTTTTTTCATTTGCAATGGCTCTTAAATAAAGTTGATAGATAAAAAGAACATATGAGCATAATTTTTTAGAATGCATAATTTTATTGCCCATAGGCTGCATTTAAATTCGCAGCTTTTGATTTAATGTCCATAGAATAATGCTTATAAGCTTTTTGTCTCATGAGATTTCATTTGGTGTTGCATTTAAAAATTCAAATAGTCCTCTTTTTGTGGTTTGATGCAGAAAGAAAATCGTTTTTGGTCTTAACTATCTAGCCATAGCTTGCTCCTTCAAATCCAACCCCCCTTTTTTCAATATTTATATACATTTCACTTTCCTTTTTCCAGTTTAATTTTCTTTTCATCTTAATTACAAATTTCTTTCCTCATATTTTCTAAATGCAGCAAGAATTCTTCAGAAAGCTTATGGACATCTTTCGAAAATGTGAAGATCTGAAAAATGTTGATGGCCTTCATATGATTTTCAAAATAGTCCGGAGGATCAGTAAGCCATTTCCTTTGTGGTTTACTTTTTTGCTTTGTTAATTTTGCTGGTTTTGATTATAAGTTAATACTTGCATTTAAAGGTTCTATTTTTTAATATGCAGTTTTTCTCAATAGTCCACAGATCTTTGAGAAAATATTTAGTGACGAATTGTTCATGGATATTATTGGTTGCCTGGAATGTAAGTTTCATCAGTGATTAGTTTATTATCAAACATTTAGCTTTGTGCTTTGATAATGAATTCGGTTGCTAAATAGCTCGTACCTTTCTTGACTCTTGATTAGGTTATTGTTCTGATTTGCTCTTTGTAATTTTATTGCACGTATGTTGTTCAATACTTTTCATGGGCTTCATAAATATTCTTTTGCTTTTATCTTTGGTTTGTGACAATAATTTATCTTAGCTCAAGTATTTGAGAAGAGATATGCCTAGAAAAATGCTTTGACATTGCATTTGCTGTCCATATACATAGTTAAAAAAGGCATGGACAAAAGAATTACTTAGAATATTGATGATCAGATTAATTTGCATTCTACCATTACATGATATCAAAAGACTATGAGACATCGTTTTGCAAGGAAACCATTTACCTTCTAACCATTAGTCCCTTATGCCTTCATTGAACTCCTTGACGAAAAAATCTCAACCCATTTCCTAAAGCTGCATGGTTTATTGTGAATACACTATCATCAAATCATGAAATTTTATCGGTAATAAACACCAATGTATAAATAATTTAACCAGTTATCATTACATTTTGATAATATTATCTTTTATTCATCTGTGTAATTACTTTATACATGTAAACTGATGATGAACCATTACAATGACAAACCATTTTTGAGTACATTTTTTCTTAATTGGGATGCTCGACATGTTCTAAGTTATTTTGAATCTGATTCCAGATGATCCTGAAGTTCCTAAGGTCCAACTTCATCGTAACTTCTTGAAAGAACATGTAATCTTTAAGGAGGTAGGTAATAATTGATAAAGGATGGATTTAGCTTATGCTTGTCAAAATGAATGTAAGAATCTGCTTGATAAATTTTTTGTATATTTCTTTGTAGGCCATTCCAATTAAGGATCCTCTTGTCCTTTCAAAGATTCATCAGACATACAAGATTGGTTATTTAAAGGTTTGGGGCTTAAAAACCAAACATTTTGCTAATTCTGTAACATGTTTTACAAAATGATATGTTCTACAACGGTTGTTACTTTTGTAGGATGTTGTTTTGGCTGGAGATGAGTCCACTGTTGCAAACCTCACTTCAATAATTAATACAAACAACGCATTGGTGAGAGTTAAAAGTCATTTTGTTCAGATTGTGGAGCCATATATGCTGTAAATTTCTAATAGTATCTTCTGCTACTATAGGTTGTTTCTTTGTTGAAGGAAGATAACACATTTATTCAAGAATTATTCGCTAGACTGAGAACGCCTACAATCTCAGAGGAATCGAAAAAAAATTTGGTATTATTTTGAATTGGTTTCTGTTTATGAAAAGATATCTCTTCATGGTCTCAGAAATTTCATTCAATATCCAGTGATAAAATCTCTGAATATCTGTATCTTCATGTTCTAGATATATTTTTTGCACGAGTTTTGTAGTTTGAGCAAGAGCCTGCAAATGGTTCATCAGCTTCGGCTTTTTAGGTAACATCCTGGACTAATTATGATGAGAACTTTGGATTTATTGTTGAAGTTGATATCTTATTGTATAAGTTTCGACCTCCAAAATGTACCAGGGATCTCATGAATGAGGGAATATTTGATGTTATTGCCGATGCCTTGCAGAGCCAGGACAAAAAACTTGTTCTAACAGGGTAATTAGGATTCTTATATTGAATTTTAGTCATGTTAGTTTTGTAATTGTTCCATTGTCTTACATTTTGATTTATATGGTTGCAGGACAGATATCCTCATTCTTTTCTTAAATCAAGATCCAAGCCTTTTGCTATCTTATGTTGTTCGGCAGGAAGGGAATTACCTTTTTGGATTACTGGTGTGCATTTAACTATTTTCAGTGTCTTGCGTTTGAATCATGTTTGAATTATAAGCTAGCATGTTTTTTAAAGCTGTGTTTCTTCCGCACTCTACATTGTAAGTGTGAAGATGACGTGATTGGGAAATAATTATTGCCATCTTGTTTGAGAGGATAGAGGTCAAATCTATCTAGAGCACTTGGAATTGTCAGAACTGAAGTAGTGACGCATTTAACAATGTTTACTCCTTGTTTGAGCAATTTGTTCTGCTCTCTTTGTTTTGACGCACACCTGTCCAAGTTTTTTTTTAACTGAAACCTTATCATGAACTATATAGAGTTTATACAAGTATAGGAACTTCTCTTAGGACACTGGCTAGTTTGATTGGCCGTTACCCCCATGGATACGTTCCGTTCTTCCCTGGTTCACCTATAACGGTGAAATAAAGGATCTACTAAAGATTCCTAGCAGAAGCCTCCTTGGCAACAGAAGAAATGGTCTGCCTCAACTGCAAAGAGAAGGCAGGGAACCTTCTCTTTGGCCCAACCTTTGCTTTCTTTGATCTCGTTCTGCATATTATATTAAGAAAATCCCTTACAAGGTGAACAATAGGACTTCAATAGTTTTTTTGGATAGAAAAGATAATGTCATGTATGTTCTTTATGCCAAGTGTAGATGTATAAAAAGATTTCTTGGAGCAACCTTTATGAACTAAGTAATCTCTCATACTCCGAAAAGGAAATGATGGGTTGGCCTTTATGTCATACCATTAATTTCATTTTTTTAACACTCATTGTTGTTGCAAAATAAACAAACTGTAATTCATGTTTATTTGCTAAGTTTTGAATTCTCTCCTTTTGATTTTGAATTTTTTTTTGAGTTACTAATGAACCTTCATTGTGCAAGATATTCATCTACAGCTTGTTTATGGGAAATTTGCACCTACTAGATGTGGTTCGCTTTGTTTTTCTTAACAGATAATTGATTATGCAAAGAAAAAAGATGCTAAAAAATAAAACACAGAAATGTGAAATCTCTAGAAATCTGACGTTTCCATGATCTAGAATCTCTAGTCTTGTCTAATCAGATAAGATTATTTTGATTTATTGAGTTCTTAAATCAACTATAAATTTTATCTGTGTATTTAAATTATTCAATAGGATACATACTAAAGTATAGTTTTCTATTTTATTTGCTTGAGTGAATAAGAAAAATATCTTTAATGATTTTGTACATCTTTCTAATAAAATCTCAATTTCTTAGAATAAAAAGCAGCGACTTAGGAAATACGTGTTCTTGTTTTTCAACATTACTTGTAGAAAACTGTACCAAGGAGAATGCGTCGGGATGAAAAAACATTGAAACCGCTGGAGTTCATTAACTCTAGCTAAACCTGTAAAAGCTATGTCTACTCCAATCAGACAAAATACGAGGAAACAAATGCTTATGAATAGCAACATCATGCTCATCATCATAAAAAATAATCATATCCTAGTGTTTAGTAACCAAACTTTTATCCATTGATGAAAAGTTAAAGGTTATATAAAATTTGAACATGTGGATCTACTTGTATCTGGTGTTCATTTGGTAGAGAAGCCTTTGAATTTTTCAAAGTCCCTTATGAGAATTGAGTTACCTTTTCAAAATAATAAAGTTTAACTGTGGTAGTTAGCCTGAAAAGTTTGTTTATTTGATGTCATTCGATATTTATAATAATGCAGGTGAAAGGAATGATGACAGATTTTGGGGATGACATGCACTGTCAATTTCTTGAAATCCTTCGCAGTTTGTTGGATTCCTACTTATTGTCTGGTCAACAGGTGCTGAAATCGACCATACCTTTATAGCAATGTTTTTTGATAAATTTGGACAATCCCAATTTATTCCTCGTGATGAAGATGCATAGTTTTAAATATACATTTGTTGCTTACTTCTTACAGCGGATTTCTTATTTTGGGATCAGGGAGTTAGAACTTTTATACCTGCTGAAAGAAGATCCTTCCACCTTACTTTATGGTTTTTTATCTACATTTTCTGGACCATCGCATGTGAATAGGATTGTTCATGCATTGAATTAGCTTCCTTAATTTTATAAAAACATTTATTTTTTCCCCTTCACGTGTCATATGAGGCTTCCTCGCTCTAACTAAAAAAATTCTTGAATTTCTGTTTTTTTATCGAAGAAAAGTTCACTTTCAATTTCATTACGTGTTATTTATATTTTTAATTTACAACTTTCAGTTTTTTTTTTCTATTTGCTTTAAATCACTCCATTTAAATTTGTGTATAGAGCTTGCAACACATTTTAGCTTATTTACGCAGGTATAACATTTTGATTGCTGATTTTTGATTTCTTATAAATACTACTGCTGAATTCTTGGAAATTCTTGGAAATAAATTTGTCATGTAAGATTAAACTTTTTCTGTTCTTCTATTTGAAAAGCTTCTCCCGGGGCCATTGTTTTTCTCATGGTGCAAATCAGTCATTTTATAAATTCACTTTCTTTTTGCAGAGAGATTCTATAATTGAGTTATTTTATGAGAACCATCTGGCCCAATTAATTGATGCAATAACAAGATCGTGCCCTTCAGAAGGCGATTCTCATTCCATAAAAGAAGTCGAGAGCACTGTTAGAAGGGTTGATATGAAGCCAGAAATACTATCCAACATATGTGAATTGCTGTGCTTCTGTGTTCTGCATCATCCTTTCAGAATTAAGTATTTTTCTGTTCTCTTTTACAATGGCACAAAAGTGAATCCTGGCTTCATATATCTAAAATGCTAGCATTTTTTATGATGTATATAGGTGTAACTTTCTCGTCAATAATGCTGTGGATAAAGTTTTATTACTGACACAAAGAAAGGAAAAATACCTGGTTGTTGCTGCTGTTCGCTTTGTTCGCACCATGCTTTCCCGCCATGTAAGTAAACTAGACCTAATAACAAAATTAGCTGATGAAAATATATGGATGTGTAAATTTTTAGATATATGAAAGTGTAATAGTTACTAAAATTGATTCTCTTGTAGAAAAGTGAACCTTAAAAACACTTAAAATTAGATAATATATCCAATTGATTTTTTTTGCTGGAAAGAATGTAAACCTAGTTATTGTAGNATTTTCTTAGAGTTTGGGTCGAATTTTATTTGATTTCAAAACTTTTTTTATCCACGGCATCGGTTCCAGTATCATAGTTTTTTACTCCTCAAGACCAGAACCGGCCATAAATAACAGTTTTTTAAAAATTAAAACAAAGACTGGATTAAAACCTGTAGTTCCGGTCAAGTTTTGCCCACCCCTAGTGTTTTCTGTTTTGTTAACCATCTCGATCTCTTTCGCATCTAGTTTTACCTCATTTTATTCAGGACTAGCATATGTAGGATTTTACAATTTATTTATTTGTGGATGTACAGGATGACCATCTCATTAATCATTTTGTGAAGAACAACATTCTCAAACCAGTTGTAGATGCCTTTGTTGCGAATGGGAATCGCTACAACCTGCTTAATTCTTCCATTTTAGAGCTTTTTGAGTATATCCGCAAGGTTCCCATCTTTTTATGTTTCTTTATTTGCGTTCGATAAGTCTTCGAGGATCAGTCGCTTGATGATTTTTTTTTTGCTTCGTGCAGGAGAATCTGAAAGCTATAGTTTTATACATAGTCGATTCATTCTGGAGTGAGTTAGCGCCTTTTGAGTATTATGCTCCCATCCAATCTCTTAAAGTTAAATACGAGCAGGTACTCACCAGTTCTGTTACGAGTCCTCTCTCTCTCTCTCTCTCTCCCTCTTACTTATTTCAATGCAGTGCTTAGAAGATTGTGGACCAAAAGGCACTCTTGATGTGTCCGAATCAAGGAAAAGAATTGATGATCGTGCTCTGGAAAAAGAAGAGGAAGAATATTTCAATGAAGACAGGTTTTCATTTATACCTGTGACTTCTGTGCCAATAACCATTTTCTGACGTTTCATGTATACACAGCGATGAAGATGGCACCACGTCTCGTTCTGTTACCAACCCACAAAGATCACAGTCGCAACCTCTGTCATCTAATGGAAGTGCTCCGAGCTCTCAGTCGATCAGGTACTATCTTTACTTTGAAATGGGATGTTTGTTAGCCATGCTCTACGATTTGCTAAATACGATATTTTCAGTTCGAAACC
This sequence comes from Begonia fuchsioides, assembly GCA_003255005.1. Lineage (NCBI taxonomy): Eukaryota > Viridiplantae > Streptophyta > Magnoliopsida > Cucurbitales > Begoniaceae > Begonia > Begonia fuchsioides. Next base: position 55,612 of record QAOC01035998.1, on the reverse strand, counting down.
TGGCAGACTGGTTGACTATGAAGACGATGAAGATGATTTTGAATACCGACCACCCCCGAAAAAACAAACTAGTGTCACCGATGAAGATGATGGAACAATGGATACTCTCGGATTAAAACGCAAAATTGGTCCTACCCAGATTGAACAAGAGATGGCAAAAAAGCAACAATTGAGTAAAAATTCCAAGTCTAAAGACAGCATGTTTACTTCCTTGTCGACGACACTGAGCCGGGCATCTCTCCCCAATAAGAAAAGTGTTAGTTCTACGCCTTCTAATCCTTGTACGACGGACGGGAAATGCGAAGGAGAGAAGGGTCCAGCTATTTGTAGAAGTTCCTCTGGTGTCGATATAGAGGAAAACCATAGGGAAAAAGAACCCCCCACTTCTAGATACTGTTCTAATGTTCTTAACAGCAACAATTCTGATAATAGGCAGTTGAGTGGCGATGACCATCCGTTGATACCGCCACAATCTTCACCGGAAATGATTGTAAATGGATCATGACTTCAGTTATCACTTTACCTACACGACGTAGTCTGCAGAAAATTGTCCCGAGCAAAGTGACAGAGTAGAGGGCTCTTGTATAGTAATGTGCACCATTGGTCGAGACAGAAGGGTATCGTAATTGGTGTGGTTTAATCTACTATCTCATCTGAATCTCCAGCCATTCAGAAGGGCCTATCGGTTAACCATGCTTAGTTTTCTCGTTGTCTTTCTTTTTTTCATCGGTTTTTTCCTTATTTTTCTCATTACCCGTATGAGCCTAAATGATGGTACTGCCATTGTCTGTTTTTCTATTTCGAGTTCCAAACAATTTTGTTTTAGGAGAAAGGAAAGTGTCGTCTATTATTTGAGACTAGTTTTTTTCTGATACAGTGGTGAGTTCTTATTTGAGACTAGTCTCTTTTGTTTGTTCTTCTGCTAATGATGCTTTTGCTGTACAAGTATTACTGGTTTCATATTTGTGCCTTTGGCTTATAAACCGATAGCTTGGTCGGAGCCTGGATCTTGACGCTCAGGAGACCGACATGGAGCATGGCCGAGAAACACAAAAGGTCAGTTGATGTCTATTTGCATACTTGAGCAGTTTTAATTGAAATAGTTCTCCTTGTATTGAAGTCTTTTCTTTTTGGGATCAGAAGGATGGATTGTCTATTTAATAAAGACAAATATATTGATTATATTATATATAATTATGTGAATTTATTAATTATGTGACGACAGATAAAGAACTATGTTAAAAAAGTAAATTTAAATTTATTAATTATAGTGCCTTTTAGCCATCGAACGAAAGAGTATTGGCAGTATTTTCAAGTGAGATCGAAGTGAGACATGAATTAATTTAGAAGTTTATGTTCAATATTTCATACATTCATGTTTAAAATGAGCATTACCCTTTTATATTATTGCTGACTGTTGGCTAACGCGTTGCAAGAGGAGTGTTATATTTTTTATTTTATTACATAAACATGTTAAATAATAATTATATAATAAATTTAATAAATTAGATGTATTAAAATTAAAACAATTATTACACAAATAATTGTTTGACACAAATGTTTAATAAAATGGAAGCTAAACATAACTAAGAGGTTCCTTGTGGATGAAAAAAAATTAAAAAATTAATAATTGAGTTCGCGAGAAATTAATGGATAATTCTATATATGTCTCTTTTATTTTACATCATTATTATGACTACCGCAATGTAAATTGATTAATTAAATATAATAAATAAATATTTATATTTAATTAAATTAATTGAATAAGTTAAAACAAGAAATTAAAACTTGTGCGAGTTTTGTTGAAACAGCTCTGAGCTCACGTGTTCGTTTTCAATTGGTTGAATATTCGTCACAGCTTATCATTTCCTATAAATCTTTCGGCTCCGCCATTTTTTCTACCTTTCGATCAGAGTCTTCGATATTTGAGTTGTCGATAGGGTCATCTGGCCGGCTGTCGGTACTGCGTCTGAATTTATGGCGGATGACAAGTATAATCGTAGGAATCCCGCAGTCAAGCGGATTCTACAAGAGCTTAAAGAAATGCAGTCGAATCCTTTAGATGATTTCATGAGCCTTCCTCTCGAGGTTCGTGTGGATCGGTTATCTGTTTTCTTAGAGAATAACGTGTTTGGTACCGTTCGATGTGATCTAGATTGTTTTTCGAAGTTTTGTTTCGCTTGTTGGGGTTTCAATTTGATTCTGTTTGTTTCGATTTGGATTTATGGGTATTTTCGTTTTGTCATTTCGATTTTTTTAATTAATTTTGATCGATCGGCATTGTAGCTGAGGATATGTTTTAGTTTCATTTCAACGAGATCTTGAATCTAGGTCAGGGCGTTTTGATTACGATTTTGTTCCATTGCAGCCATAAGAACATCTTAGTTCTGGCTTCTTCTTCGGTTTTCGTTATTTCCCAAATAATTTCGTTTGATTCCTAAATTTATTTCATCCTACTCGAGTTTTTTTTCTTTGTTCATTTTGTCTAATTACAGCATTGTTTATTTTAAATATTTTTGTTGCTATCATTTAAGCATCGCCCTTTTTTAACTGTCAAAGATTGAAAGATTTTAACTCAATTAATTTTGATATCTTAGAAATATCAACGCTTTTCAGTGCATTGCAATGAAATACTTTTACCATATTATATTATCATAACTATTGTCTTCATTGTAATTCTAGGAAGATTTATTTGAATGGCAATTCGCTATTAGGGGACCTGCAGATTCTGAATTTGAAGGTGGAATTTATCATGGGCGGATTCAACTTCCTTCAGAATATCCATTGAAGCCTCCATCGTTTATGTTGTTGACTGTACTCTCTCTCTTTCTCTCATCTTTGTAATTCTTTTCTACTTGTGATTGGGTTACCAGTGCACTTCTTTCCTTTCAGCCAAATGGTCGTTTTGAAGTTCAAACCAAAATTTGCTTATCCATATCAAATCATCACCCTGAACATTGGCAGCCTTCATGGAGTGGTATGATATCTCTCTGTCATTCTTAGTTGGATAGCCCTAAAGATTATTTGCCTCCAATATATTTGTAGTTTTCTTATTCTTGTTTGAGTATATAATCAAATCATATCGAATTGCTTGGGCTGTTCTTTGAAAACATTGTTTCATGACATGCTTGCTGATCATGTTTACTTCTTTAAATTTGTTTATCTGATTCTGAATGGCATTCTTTTGTCATTTTGACTTGGTTGCAACCCATGATGCTGGCTGTGAGTTCTTTTATTTTTTTCCTGTATTCATCTCTCATGACACTTCGTGTGGGGTCTTGCTGCTGATAGTAATCTCTCGGCCCTCCACCTTATATTTTGCTGTATGATGAGAGCTTTGTACTCTTTTTTTTACCTTCGATATCAGCGAAGGTTTTTAATTGTCATAAAGTTGTAACATCGCTCATAGGAAATAAGTTTTCTTGGTTGACGTACAGTTATCTGTGCTTGTAGTTTGACTAAAAATTGGTAAGTACCATTATGATACTTCTTCCAAGATGGGGAAGGTTGTTTTGGAAGGCTACAAAGAAACTCACCACCCAATTGAGGCCCATAAAGTTATCATTTCCTTATTTTCCTTTAGTATTAGGTTGATTATCGGCTTAGGTTTAGATGATATAAGCGAGCATTTTGTATTAAAAGGGTATCAAAGATTTTAAGTAAAACTTGGGGGAGATGTGAGCTTCTATCAATTGCTCACCAAGGGGGAGAGAGCCAGAGAGGAGCCTCCGTTAAGTGCTCACCATTATGTTTTCTTGAGATTTTACTCTTTCTATTACTTAATCGATATTTTCTTTTGATCTGTGCTTTCGTTTGTTGCTGAATTTGATAGGCTCTATCACATTATTCTCAAGAAACATTGTTTCATCCTGCAGTGCGTACTGCTTTAGTTGCTTTGATTGCATTCATGCCCACCAGCCCAAACGGGGCGCTGGGTTCACTAGAGTACACTGCTGAAGAGAGACGTGGTCTTGCAGTCAAATCTCGATCAGCTCCTCCAAAGTTCGGAACAACTGAACGCCAAAAGCTAATTGACGAGGTTTGCAATAGTTGTGTGGAGCTGATTTAAATTTTAATCGAAACAATAATTGGACTACAAATCATAGGTCAAGAGTGTTTCCTTGTCTATTTCTTAATATTGTATTCAACATTGAAAATGGATAGATCAATACATTCATTTGCTTTTCGCCTGACTAATATCATGCAAATCACAGATTCATGAATATATGCTTAGCAAGGCAGAAAGCAAGGGGCCTCCTGTTCCTGAACCAACAATTATGCAGACTTCAGAAGAGCATCGTGAGACCAACAATGGCGAGCTCAAGTTAACGTCTAATGCTGATGCTGAGCTTGAGTCCAGCTCAGCGATTCAAATTGCTGGGACCGAATCCAATAATGGAGATACCGAAGTTAACCCAGTTGCTGAAGTAGTGGAAGAGCTCAGTAATACGCACTCAACTGCGCATATTTCTTCCACTGATTCTAGGAATTCAGTCCAGCAGAGAGCAGGAGTGAGGACTCAAACACCAGCTTCTGACTGGCTGTTCACATGGGCAGCTGTGGGGCTCACCATAGCTATTGTGGTTCTACTGCTAAAGAAATTGCTACAGTCAGGCCAACAAGGTACTGTTTTCATGAACGGATCTTAGAACAGTTCTCTGATGGGTTTTAGGCTAAACTGGCCATATTCCATATTTGTGGTTTAAAATTGCAGTTTGCAATGGAGTTTGTCAATAAGGGATATTAACATCATATAATGTTTTACTGTAATTACATCTATATAAATTTGCTAGATGACTCCCTTGATTATTAGTACTTACAGTATTGCCAACTTAAGTTGTACAGTAATTTTAAAAAGTCACTTCAAGTTTTGGGACTTGAAACGCATATTTCTTAGTCGAACTTGGAGATGGGTATGCTTTCTTGAAGATTCTTCTCCATTTTACTCAGGCTTGTAGGTTAATGTCTTAGATTAAATTTTACACTGATTCTATACGGTGACATGAGCTTCCGTATCGTCAAATTAGGACCAAAATTTTGATTGTGATAGTATGAATGATCATTCTTTGGTGTTACTGTTCGTAATGTTATTTATCAAAGCTATTTTTATATGGTAGGGCTTCAATCTTCCTATTTTTGTCGAGTTTTATTCTTTGACCTAAAATAGATCTCGATTTTCATGCCCTGTTCATCCTTTGATTGCCCCTTAAATTCATCTACTTCGACATTGTATCTTGCCCAAAACAACTACAATCTGCTTCATTTTGTGGGAAATTGAGTCAAGAATACAGGCATTTCTTGAAATGAATATCACCATACAATTATACTTACCAGGAGCACTACCCAGCTCCTCTCAGTTTATGGTCTCATAAGCAGGGGGAAGATCAGCAGGGGGAAGATCGCTCAAATCCAAGCCCTCCACCGGCAAGTCTGGAGTGAGTGGACCCAATATCCAATCCGAGCTGAGGGTCAATCCACTCTGCATGATCAAGTTTTTCAAGGCCAGATTAAGACTCGAGAATAAACTCTCTCGCTTGCCGGTCAGGGAAGAGATGTAATGGAAAGTACCTCGGGCTGGAATCGAAGCATGTCGGCCCGGGCCATTGCTTCGGCTTGAGCTATTCTTTGTCTGAATGTCTGCGCCATCTCCTCTGCCTGAGAATCGGAATGAAGAGAAGTGGATTATTGTGCTGAAAAATGGGGCAGAAATTTGCCCTTTAATTCCACTATTCTACCCGTACAATTGTGATTACCTTCTCGAAAACAAGTTTTGGGTTGCGAATCATGTCTCCAGGAGTAGGCTCTAGTTTCTTGGTAGAAAGACTAACTCGGCCTCTCTCCCGATCATGACTCAAAATCATAACCTGTGCAATGAAGAAGACTTTTAACAAGCTAAATCAACGAGGGTCGTGAATACGATCGCCATTTCAAAAGAAAATTGTATACCTTGAGAACGTCTCCGGGTTGAAAAACCATACCAATATCGGAAACTCGGTTGTGGCTGATCTGACTTACGTGAAGTAGACCGTTGATCCCGCCGATATCTATAAAGGCACCATAAGGTTTCAAGCTCTGAACGGTTCCAGTAACAACCGATCCGATTCCCAGCTGTGCCTGGCTATCGGCCATTGCTTTGCGGTTACTGAGGACGAGTCTCGACTGTTCTGAATCCACCTCGACAAACTTCAGAGGAAGTTCCTTCTCAAGAAGCTCCTCCGCTGCTGATTTCTGATTGCAGGAGAAAGGATATAAGATCAATGGTATTTAAAATAAAGAGCCTCGATGGATGACTAACCGTGGATAGCTGAGTTTTACCCAGCTTAGAAGGCTTTCCAATTTTCTGATTCCCCTGATTTTCATTTGCTGAAAGTAATATATGATTTTCATCTTGATCGTTTGGAACATCTTTAGCACCAGGCTCCTGAGATGACATGAGCGTTGTCTGTAATTTTGAAAGAGTTGTTCTTTCAAAAACTCGAGAAATTTCTGTTGGATAACAATGTCGTGACATAATTGCAACCCCCTTATTATCATCCTTGTAGAAGATGGTGTCTTTCTCAATCAATGGTATTCCACATTTAGTAACATAAGAAGCAAGTAAAATGCCAATGAAAAATGATCCACCAACCTATGTGAACGCAGAAGAGTTAAGACCATGAAATCAGAATCAGTGAGGAGAATATTTCCTTGGGCATACATCTCCAAGATAACATAGTGTGCACTAGCCCCAAGTCCAAATTGAAATAGAATAATCTGAAAATCTCATAAATATTAGGACAAACTATAATGATAGGTAAGAAAAAATTGTGCTTTGCCAGTTTATACCCTGTCATATCCGAGTTGCCGCACATCCTCAAGCCTTCTAGTACGTATATGTTTTCTCAGTTTTAGAGACTTTTGTCCCTATACATAGTGACCAGAACCAATTCAGTAAATTATGTTCGACCATTTTACCATTTTACATGAAGACAAGGAAAAACCAAGTAATACTCAAAAGCGTTACAAATTTGACCAACAGAAATAGGGAATGAATGCACATGCTCGAAATATGAAAATCATTTCTTCTAATCACTCGCTCCATAAGCAAAATGCTAACAACAATTCCCCCACCCTTCTTTCACTTGAAACTTGTTATTTTGCAAATACAAAGCTTCCACGCTCATACCCCCGCTGCATTAGAATTAAGAATTTCGTACGGCCTAAACTCCTGGCATACTTTTTATAATAATGTCTAATTTTTATCTCAGTATATGCTAGCTCGCCAAGCCAAATAAGAAGAAAAAAAAAGAAACTTACCCAATATAAGCAGTAGTATGCAATCTGACACCGCTTTCAATCAACAGTAAAACCTTCTCACTCTCTACCGATTCGGTAACGCCGCTACTATTCATGAGCTTGAACATATATGTCTACAAAACCGTAAAAACTCTATGAAAATAACTTCGTGTGTCAAATAATTAGTCAAACAAATGTTAAAATGATTATAATTTATACTCTGTGCAGAAATAAAACGAGGCGGTTCCTATCCATATTTCTTGACAGAGAAAATACTTCATCAATCAATAAAATGCAAGGAAGCGAAATTTAATCTAAAGAAAGAGCAAATAAAACCTTGGGAGAGAGGTTAGAACAGCGCATGCCGATCAGTCTTCGCAAGCACTTCACCTCAGCCGCCACATCGGCGGTGTCCATCCGTACCTTCACCATATTCGTTTAACTTCCCCTGCAGCTGAAGCTCCCTGTCGTGGATTTCGTCTGCAATATTAGCGATTTGAGAGAGAGTATTTTATAAAGGGCAAAACAGTTCTTTTACTTTTTCAATTTTAATAAATCATTTTTATTGGTAAGTCTCATTTACGATTTTATAAGCTTTAGCATAAGTTAATTATTAATAAGCAAATGACATACTTTATTTATTTTTTTAAAAAAAGATAAATTAAACTCTGTCGAACAGCCACCAGCTGTTTCGCTCAAACTTGTACCCAAAAGGCGAAATCTCTCGTCTCCAAAGCCCCTACACTCCTGCCCGACAGTTTGTCAGGAGGTTAAATCACAGTGACTCAGCGGTCTAGAGATATGAGGTCTTTACCTGATATCCCAAGGAGCTACCCCAACATTGGGGTCAAACTCTCACACTAGGACAGTGCAGGTGTCGAACCTATGTTCTTGTACATGATTTACTATCTTTAAGTCAACTGAGCTACGTTCGTTCGATCACAGCGATTTCGCTCAAACTTCATCTAATAAGCTTCTGCCTATCTCTTTCTTTTGAGCTTCGACCTCCCAAATCTACGCGCTTCCGAGTTGATGGATCACCCGAAAAGTCCATTGTCGGAGTCCGCAAGACTCAAAAGATCCAAGTCTCAGAATCGTAATGAGACTACGCGATCCCAAATCAACGCGCTTCCAAAGTAATGTGACATCAGCGGTCCGCCATGTCAGCAGTCTGCCACATCAGCAGGTCAGTCGCGTAAGCGAGACCAAAAAGTAGAAAAAAAATAGAGACGACAATTAACATGTATATATTACAAATGTTGACTCTATTTCATTCTTTTCTCCACCATATTTTATATTTTGTCACGATTATAATATATCATAGCAAGAGAAATATAAGGTTACATCTATTGTTCTATGCCAAAATTTCATCGTTTCAAACACAATCAACGACAAAGCATTTGTTGCTCTATTCCCATTAGTTATATCTGGTCTGCTAAATGGTTTTACTACATTATGATCGAAACCATACCGTCTAAATCGGTTCTACATAATGCATGATCATTTAAAATTGACAAAGGCGTAAAACCGACCATCACCGGACTAAATTTGTCGTTTATAGTCCAGTTTGGTTCTGCACACCCATATATTTAATATTGTTAATAATTTATTATTAGTCTCAAGGCCATATCAAATTTCGGTGTGTCCATGTCCATCTTCTAATGACTTAAGTGTATCTAACTTTGAGCGTTGATTGAACAATTAGTATATATGCGTAAATGTCACGTTACACTATAGTAACGTAAAATTATAATATATATTTAACTGCTATATTTGGTAGTCGACCTCTTCAAAGTCAAAAAAACTCAATTTCAACACGCGTTCTTTGCATGGTTAGCTCGATAATTTTATCTGCATCATCCAAAGATTATATTTGCTCATTGAAAGAGTATTTATAAGCTTTGGTCTCTTCTTAGGTTGTGATATTTTGAAAGTTTTTATACTTGTAACCAATGTTTCTCGACACATGAACGATCACATAACATGACGTAACATCTTAAAATATAGTGTCACGCCATTTCTTTTCGACACCGTGCTTAGTGAATTCACCATGGCACTATCTTGCATAACATGATGTCATGTAATAGATAATTATCTGAGTTGCATTACATTAATTAATAAATAATTATCAGTATAACTTTACTAATATTTGAGCTGAAGTATGTAGATAGTTTGAATAAATACATGAACTTAAAAGTTATCAATTGACATATTGAACGTTATAAAAAATTTTGATAGTGTTTTTATTTAATTTTAATGATTTTTTGTCAATTTAGTTTTTCTCAATTAAAGCTAATAAAAAAATCATATAATATTTGATGAAAATATTTATTTTTTTAAGTTTACTAAATTAAATAAAATATAAATTAATTATTATATGTTTTTTTATTTTCAAAGTAGTCGTTCAAAATAAATAAATTGACAAAAAATAGTGATTAAATTAACAAATATAAATAATAAAAATGTGATGATATAATATTGGTTAAATTATGATAAATTTAAAATTTTAATTAATAATTTTGTAAGTTTGAGATATCTGTAAGAGCTAACTATCTAATTTAAGATGTAATATTTACCATTAATTATAATATTTTGTAAAAGTGGAATTATCCGGGATAAGGATAACCTTAACCTTGAATCACGATGTAATACGGTTTGTGTTACGCCTCGCCAAACACATCCTTATTCGACCCCATGGATTAGAGAGGGGGACCTTCGGCTCAGAACCTCCCTTCATGAGCCCTGCTGTCATTTCTAAACCAAAATCCCCAACTGATGCTCCATCAAATGCTCATTTTCTGCTACAATTGCACTCTCGTAGTTGCTGATTCGATGATCACGCTTTTTATTTGAGATGCTATCTTCTTAGGGTTTCTCTATCCGTGCCTTGCGTTCCTGTTCGCGATGTTTCTTTTCTGATTTGGCTCAGAACCTGGTTGTTCGAGGTATTTCTGTTTTTGCTCTGTTGTTGACCGAGAAGGTTTTTTTTTTTATCGTATTGGGATTGTGTTTTTTGGTGGCGATGAAAGGCAGAGCTTGATTGTTTCCTTTGTCTGAAAGCATTTATTTGTCATGTATTCGTATGAAGAGCTTGAAGTCTGAGAGTTCTGTTGTGGGGATTTTTTTTAATGGACAGCTGATGGGGAATTGTATAGCTGGCAAATTTCTTTTCTTGACACTGATATATTGCCTCGTCTGATTATTTTCTGCATCCATTACACGATTTTCGACAGAGTCTTATTCTTGAAATCATTTGTGAAAAGTTATGTTCCTTAAATTCACTATAAGCTTTATCTGTTCTGTTGAGCGACGAAGAGAACACTGTATGATATACTGTAGTTGGTGTGGGGAAGAGTTTTCAGGGCGTTGAATGATGTCAGTGAGTTTCTTTATTTTGAGCCTAGAACTAGAAGGGCCTGATTTTCTCAGCGAATTCTATGTGCTTTTTGTTATTTTGTCCTGTTCTTCTACCGTTGAAACTACTTCTGGAGCTGTCTTTGTTTTTATACAATCTGCGTTGGGGATTTTTACTGCATAGTGTCACTAAATAGAAGTCAGATGCTCATTCTGTAAACTGTTTGTATTTCTAGAAGAGTATAAACTTCTAATGAATATAGTGAACTGTTCCTGTGAACACTTGATTATATTTTGGATAGTGTAATAATTACTTATATGAAAAGTGTACTTATGAAAGTTAAACAAGAATTCTTTAATTTCTCGATGTGCAGGTCACTCTGAGGAAAGCTTGTTTTCGTCACATCTCCTTTCTTGCAATTTGAAGCATTTCGACTTATTTTCTGGTTCTGAGAGCACAAATAGTTATATAGATATGGCTAGAAAGAATAATCAACAGAAAAATGGCATTGAACGCCATTCATTAAATAATAAAAAACAAGATTCAGATCTTGGAGGCAAGAGGGCAGATACAAAGAAGAAAAAAACAAGTGAGCTAAAAGTTTCTGTGGAAGAGGAATTTCCTGATGGTAAGCAGCCTAGCAATTTCTTTGACGAGAACATGAATGAGTTTGATAATGGAGGATGTGAGATTGAACATGAGCCAAATTCTGTCAACCTCACCGAAAAAGCTAAGGTAGAAAGAGCATGTACTCATGAACAGTCGAAAGACACTCCTAGTGATTCTAGAAGCTGCAAAGAAGATGTTGAAGCTTCAAGGAGGAGAGAAAGAATGGGGACTCCAAATAAAAGTAGGTCCTTGCTGAATGGATCGCATATTAAAACATTGTTAGACAATCTAGAGTTTTCAGATAATGTAGTGGTGAGAAGTTTGAGAGTAACTGCAATGTCTGTCTTGAAGTCAACTGGCGAGTTGTTGGAGAAACAACGGCCTGTGTTTAATTCTTTACTTACCAAGTTACTATGTGGCCGCGATTATGCTGCAAAGAAGATTAAGCAAACTTATCCTGTTGTTCTGAAATGGCTGATGCACTTTGGCAATATACTGCTTCTCATTTCAATGGTTTGGTTGGACTGCGCCCTTAGGGGGGTTGATTCTTTTCTACGTATGGGGACAACATCATTTTTCTCAGTTCTGTGGTGCAGCATTTTCTCAGTAATTGCCATGGTTGGAGTGTTTAAATTTCTCATGGTCTTGGTAAGCTCTTATAATGCTTATCTTATTACTAGTATCTTGTAGATTAGTAAAAAAAATCTTTCATGGCTGGTTAAAAAAGCTCGGTGAAAGTCCCATGATTCGTAGCTGCCTTTATTTGTGTTTTCTTTTTCCATCATACAATTATGAATGGGGCTTGCCAAAATTCAGAAAATCTACCAAATATTGCATGGAGATGTTGTTGTGCCATTTAAATTTAATTTTTTATTTTCAGTTTGTCCTGGCTTTCCCTGACCTCATATCCCCCTAGCCCGCTTGGCCTTGATCAGCTATTTAAATGCTTTACTAATTCCTACTGTCAAGACATTGCAGAAAACAAGATTGCGTCATCATTTTGTATATTGAATATCACACCAATGCTACATTTTCATTGACATTCTGCTAATTAATCCAGGTTTTAGCTGCAATTCTAGGAGTTTTTATTGGTTTCATTCTTTCGATTGCTGTTGTTGGCATCTTTGGGACAATTTTCCTGTGGCTTTATGGAAGCTTTTGGATTACCACACTTGTCATCATTCTTGGAGGTGATTGATTTTGGCATAGGACTTCGTCTTTTTTCTTTCATTGTTATCATCACTGGAACTCACTGAGATTCTGCATTATTCTTTCAGGATTGGCTTTCACTCTAAGCCATGAACGAGTGGCACTTTTGATCACCACTGTGTACTCTGTATATTGTGCCTGGACGTATGTTGGATGGCTTGGTGTGCTTTTGGCTCTGAACTTGTCTTTCTTTTCAAGCGACATTATGATTTACTTGCTTAAGAACAACACAAATGATCAAAGAAGACCAAATAGGTTCTCTGAGCAAGCAAATGGAATGCAAGGACGACATGACTTCTTTAATGTCGATCCTGGGCATGATTCCTCTTCTGAGACTAGTCCAGGAATATCAACTGATCGTAACTCAGGAATACCTTCTACTAGTGGGGCTGACTCTGACATTACTTCTGAAGATGAAGTTATCCGTTTGCTGAACTGTAGTGATCACTATTCAGTGTTGGGGTTCTCGCGGTATGAGGATATAGATGTGTCCTTGCTGAAGAAGGAATACAAGAAAAAGGTGTGTGCTGCAATCTTCCTTTGATCTCAGGTTTTTGCTGAAAATGCACTGATTGATTTTATTTGCTATCATTTTTCTTCTAATCTCGTAATTTTTTAAAACATATTAGTCATTTCTCACGTCTTTACAAACCAATGTTAATTTGTTCTTTTGAAGTTTTTGATGAAATGTAGCTATTTACCGGTCTACCCTATATGGTTTATTCGGTGCGACATATTTCTGTTTGGCGTTTCTTGTTTTAAGTATAGACCAACTGAGGATGGGATTAGTCTTTAATTTTGTTCAATTTGTACGCCAAAATGATTAACAGGCAATGTTGGTCCATCCTGATAAAAATATGGGCAATGAAAAAGCTGCAGAAGCATTTAAGAAGCTTCAAAATGCTTACGAGGTCAGGCATCCAATAAATTGGTCTTCATGTAGGATATTATTTTTCGTTACCCCTTTTTTTACGTGCGATTTGAATACTTCTTTATTTTATTAGGTTTTGCTTGATTCATTGAAGCGAAAATCGTACGATGATGAACTGAGAAGGGAGGAACTACTAAACATCTTTAGGAGGTTTCAAAGCAGCTCTCAAAAGGTAAAATTTTCTATACTATCTTAAGTCAATGGAAATATTATAAATTAAAAGGAGAGTGAATGTTGTGTACTATAAGAGAAAGCACAAATTTCATAAGGAACGGGCCAGAAAAGAAAAGCTGAAATCCTTGTTTGATTTCTTATTAATTAAATTAATGGATGATCCTTTTACGGTAAATGGATGAATGTAATTCAAATTATTTTCTATACTCAAAGCTCATGGTAATTAGTGTGCGCTATATTTATCAAGATAGCAAAACATTTCCTGGTCAGAATAACCGCTAATGTCAACCTGCATTTCTAAAAATGAGATCTTACTAAACATTCATCATTTAGCTTGTAAACATTTTTTCATATGCATTCATGACACTAATTCTTTTGTCCATGTCTTCCATTGTTCTTGAATTTGCATTCAATATTGTATGTTCAAACTGTTAATTCCGTGTATGGCTCAGAATGGAGCTCGAGGTTTTTTTCCGTCTGGATTTGGGGGCTCAGAAAATGATGGGAACGATCCATATGGAGAATCAAGGCAAATAGCTTGCAAAAAGTGCAACAATTTCCATACATGGGCTTCCACTGGCAAGCAAAAATCTCGGGCTAGATGGTGCCAGGTTTACTCTTTTTTTTTTAATTTAAACTTATAATAGTCACTGATATTTCGCTGATTATAAACACAGTCTCTTGCTGGTTTAATTCTTTATAAGCATTAGCGAAAATCAAATTGTGAATCTAATATCTATGCTTTTTGAAGGACTGCAAAGATTTCCATCAAGCAAAGGATGGCGATGGATGGGTTGAACAAAATTCTCAATCTTTGCTTTTTGGATTATTCCAGAAGGTATGCTAGAGTTAGAAATGTAGAAAACAATCTCTTTTAGGAAATATCAGTACTTTAGATTATCTATACGTTTGTTATTTTTCTCATAGAACTGTAATTTAGTATTTTGACTATGTTGTTGAATGAACGTTTAAGAATAGTCGGCGAAACGAAATTTATAATGTAATATTAACGGCAATGAAGCGTTTTAAGAGTGTGATGTTTTATATGGACAGGTAGATGCACCCTCAGCATATGTTTGTGCAGATAGCAAGATATATAATGCCACTGAATGGTATATTTGTCAGGTAAAAATTCCTTGAAATCTAAATTCTCTTTTACAGAAACCCTAGTTTCACCACAAGTATAGAGTTTTCCTCATATTCTTTGTTGATTGCAGTAATTTTGTCGATATAATTGAACGAATTGACTGTAAGTTGCATAATTTTTGAATTTTCGCTTCTGCTGAGCAAGCTTTGTTAGTGCAAACCATTATGAATATGACGTGGGAATTGAAATTCTTACCTAGCAATAATGTCCCAAACTAGAAAGGTCAATGTATTTCTTCTAAGATAATCAATTATTCAATTTATATTTTATTCTATTTATTATGCTAATTAGTGGGTAATATACGAAGTATCGTAACAAAGAGTAAGGTTAGAGTATAAAATTAGAAGTCAACCCTAGAAAATTGAGATTGTGAAACACTTGATTCTGAGTTATGTTTTCTTTAATGGCTCAGGGAATGAGATGCCCAGCAAATACTCACAAGCCAAGCTTCCACGTGAACACAAATGTGACATCCAAAAATAGTGCCGGGAAACGCACAACTTCCGGTCAGAGAAGTGGGCGAAATCCGGAAGACGGTGTGACTGAAGAGGAGTTCTTCGAGTGGCTTCAAAATGCCGCACAAGCCGGAGTTTTTGGCGAATTTAGCGGCAGTGGCTCGACGGACAGCCCGACTGCAAAGGCTGGAAGTGCGAACAAGAATGGAGGAGCAAGTGGAGGAGGAAGCAAGAGGAAGAAAAAGGGTAAGAAGCAGTGGTGAATTTATCAACAACTTTGATTGGATAAAACACACATTTTAGAGCTGTAAGCAACATCTGAGTCTACCTAAAGAAGGTCCTTTTTTGTTGTTTCTTTGCTTTCAAATTAGCCTTTTTAAGAAAAAAAAGAAGAAATAAAGCAAAATTGAGAGGCCTGGAGAAGGGACTCTCTCTTCTAATTTTGTCCCATATTTGCTTGTTTATCCCTTGTCTTTGGCAATTCTTTTATTTTTACGCTCCGATCTTACTTCGGGGTATGACATTTCCGACTGCTGAACAGCGGAAGTTAAGAAGAAATCGATCGGAAAATCTATCTTCTTCGATATAAAATGAATTTTTGTCACAACTGTTCAAATAAACGATCAAACTTTCACACGTCATAGCAACCGCGCATCATGTTATTGTCTGACTTCTTTGACACAAAAGGCGAGAATCTGCACAATATTCAGCAGCCGTTCGAGACTGCAAGATGACGAGGTGTTGTGATTTGGACCGCACGATGAGAACGGAGGACCAAGATCAGACGAGTAGTTGTCAAAAAATGAGACAAGAAGATGTACAACAAATTGAAGTGATGTTGAGTAAGAAGAAGATGATTATATAAAATTGGAGACCATGGGAGCCAAAAGAGGATGAAGCTTACACGTATATGGTATTACAAAAAAGAAACACAAAGAGCATTGCATGTGAGGAAGAACTCAAACTTCATGCTGTCTTTTTATATCTGTTTTTGACTTATCTCCTCTGATGACAAGCTTCATTTAAGGAATACAGTTTCATTTTCCAGATTCTTCTCTTCGATCAGCAGCTCAATGCGATCATCGTGGCCCTCCATGTTTCTCTGCACGCCATCTGTTTCGATACGAAACGACCGATCCCGTTTTCTATAAATGCAGTCCGATCTGTTGGAGGAGGTGTAGTAGATATGGAGGAGACGATGGTTTCTGTTGTTGTTTTGCTCACCCTGTTCTTGGTGACGTCTCATTGTCGTGAAACGTTTTTGAACGATGAATCCTCGCTCCCACCATCGGATGTCGATCTTTTGGAGTTTCCTCTGAACTTGGAGTTCTTGGAAGCTGAGTTTTTTCTGTTTGGATCGCTCGGTTATGGCTTGGACAAGGTTGCTCCGAACTTGACGATGGGGGGCCCGCCTCCGATCGGGGCGAGAATGGCAAAACTCGATCCTTTAGTCAAAGATCTTATCACCCAATTTGCGTTTCAAGAAGTCGGGCACTTGAGGTTTGGTTTTTTCAGACTTCGCTCCGAATTTGAACTCATTCTTTCTTTTTAGCCCGTGAGCTATGGAGTTTGTTGCAGGGCCATTACGAGCACGGTGAAAGGATTTCCAAGGCCGTTGTTGGACCTAAGCTCAGCATCATTCGGCAAAATCATGGACTCTGCGTTTGGCCGACCCCTTCGACCACCGTTCGACCCTTATGCTAACGGACTCAACTTCATCCTCGCATCCTATGTTGTCCCATATGTTGGACTCACTGGATATGTTGGTGCCAACCCGAATCTTCAGTCTCCTGTTTCAAGAAAGGTGTGCTTTAAAATTTTGTCGTTTTCTAAAATTCGATACAACAAATAAAGATTCAAATTTACCCGAGTCTAATCCGATGTACGGGATGTATTAGCTCGTTGCAGGTCTTCTTGGGGTGGAATCCGGCCAAGATGCAGTGATTCGAGCGCTGCTTTACGAATATTCTTATGTGATAGTAAAACCATATGGAATATCTGTAGCAGAGTTTACCACCCGAATTTCCAATCTGAGGAATAGACTCGGTCATTCGGGTTTGAAAGACGAAGGTCTTATGGTACCTCGAGCCATGGGAGCCGAAACACGATTGGTGGGGAATGTATTGGCTGGAGACCAATTCTCACTCTCATATGCAAGAACTCCTCAGGAGATTCTGAGGATTGTTTATGGTAGCGGAAATGAACGATCCCCCGGAGGTTTCTTCCCGCGCGGAGCAAACGGGGGCATCGCTCGAACTTATTTGAGCAACCAAACTGTAAATTCATAAAACAATGGTTTGAGCTTCCTGCAATGAATAAGAATTTTCAAAAAACTAGTCAGTCCACAGCTTCTTTTACGTTAGTTTAAACAATGATCCTACAGACAAATGAGATAATCCATTCACTCAACTAAAACATCCTATTTTTTCGTCTAACCTATGAAAAACTAGTTTGAACAGAATAATTTAAAGCAAATTTCAAACATGAATCAAAGGTGATCGATGAGAATAGACCGACATGACCGACCGACCATCTGAAGTTTCATGGAGTCTCAGACTGTGATGGACTCTCGGTCAGGGCTCCGACGATCTCCCCTGTAGCAATCCAGCTTTGCGAGCTATAAAAACCCTAATCCTAATCTGTACAGACCTTTTAAATACTCAATCGGACCGCCAGAATCAGTGGAAGAATCGCAGAAACATGAAAATTACCAAAAACGTACAAAAACAGAAGAAGAACTTCAACTTCCCGAAGAGAAACTCCCACTCCACTCCTTGCTCGAGTCGAGAGATGGAGGTTTGAAAATACAGTTGGCCAGCCCATAGATTAGCCATGAGCATCTGAATTTAAATATATACTAATGGGCTTCCGGCCCATATTGGAAAATCGAAACAACCAACGTAACACAATTTTTCTTATAATATATTCTTAACTTATCTTCTAACATGTCAAATTTTGATTAGTTTAATAAATATTATAAATAATTATTTTAAATATAATAAATCAAAAATATTTTAATTGGACCAATTAAAACCTGATACGTCATATTGTAATTTAAGAATGTATGCCTAATAAGTAAAATTAACATTTCTCTTTTGAATTTAATATTATTTTTATCTTTTAATTAAAAAAATTAGATAAATAATTAAAATTGATTAAGATTATAATAATTATAGAGTTACTTTCTTGTCATATTACTAATATATAACTGCATGTTTTGGTCATTAATAAATAAAAATAAAAATATTTATTTATATTTTGAATTGATTTAATAACGCAATAATATGTCAAAAGATATGATAATATGATAAATAAACTTTATTTGTATTTTTTACATCATATGACGTCATAATGCATAATGCATTCGTTATTGATAAATAAAAATGAGATCTTTTTTTCATAATTAGGAGGAGAAATCAAGGGTGATCCTAGTTTTGTTTACTCTGTGATGTGATGTAGGGCCAGGATCATGTGAGACAATCGCCCGATCTTTATGGACCACCGTTGATTTTGTATTGATCTCCAACTTGTATTATGTCCCATCACATTCTCATGCCCTGCATTTGATGCCTGTATACCAAACAAATTTCTAATACCAAAAATAAAATAAAAACAAACCAAATCTTTGCATGCCAAAATTATTATGCCTTGGATTTTTCTAGGGTTTTGGGGATTTTTGGGTTTTTTTTCTTGTTTAAAAATTCAATCATAATTGAAATTAGGGGTGGGCAATCTGAACCGGACCTTAAGGTCTGGCCCGAAACCGTAAGGTTCGGGTCGGGTACTAGTAGGGTGACAGGTAAACATATGAATTTCGGGTTCGGGTAAACGAGTAGGGAGTTCGGGTACCGAGTATTGTTAAAATACCTGATACCCGTGTTTAATACCCGTACCTATTGTCCAACCCCGATTCTGGGACTTCCAACCTCGTTTAGTCGACGAACGGGGACTTCCCCGATTCAGGGTCCACGTTCTAATCCGAAGGGTCCCCGAATCGGGGTTGGAAGTCCCCGTTCGTCGACTTTTCATGAAACGGAGACTTCCAACCCCGATTCGGGAACCTTTCCTATTAGAATGTATTTTTACGAATTTTTTAATGAATTTCAGGTAGAACAAAAAATATCCGGATGCTACCCAGAATACCTGGATCCAGGTATTTTTTTCTTTTTTTTCGAGTAGGTCTGGATTTCGGATACTGCTTCATACCCGATATCAAAACGGAATACTCAGCCTATTAACCGTTTGACCACCCCTAATTGAAACCTTTCTTTCTTTTTTGTTTCTAGCCGATAGATCAAATTTTTAGCGATCAATTTTGGGCTACACGAAATCTATGATGTTTGTGTCGGTTAATGATTAAGCTCAGTAAATACAACATTGTGCGGTTTCAGGTCAAAATCTATGATCTTCTTCGTAATGGCTGCGTACAAAATTTCTCATAATACTTCATAAACGATCTTCGCTTTCATTTTTTTTTCAATTTTAACTTGGATCCAACAAAAGTTTATAGTTACCCGGAGAAATATTTTGATTCCCGAGAGTATCTTCGACGACGCAATAAACTTGATCTTTTCAACGTCAAGTCCAAATAAATCTTAAATTATTTAATCTATAAGCCAACATTGAGACCCGAAAACAATCGAAGAAACGTCAACCCATCCTCGTAAACTTCTATCGAACAACAATCCATCCACATGTGTTGTCTTCAACGCATTTCCCTTCTCGTTGTTCGTTTGATGGTATGAATCGAGACATCCTAGACCCCGTGCATGAATTCGAACGATTTAGCTTTATAACATACTATTTTGTGAATATCGTCCTTGCACGAATTGAATAAAGATCGATATTTTACAATGAACATGAAAATAAGATTAAAGTATTTATCATTTACCATCTTGAAGCGGGATTGTTCGTTGTGTGACGATAGAAGAACCAAGAGCAATTATCTCGCACGCGCTTAACAAAGTGGAGTACGATGATTCGACACGAGTTTATCATCCTTAGAACATCTAAGAATAAAAAAGTGAAAGTAAAGCTCAATTATTAGATCGGGCAAACTCGGGATCAAAACCGACTAAAAACTCGGTACTTTACCAAAATTCGAGACGGACCGCCGAATAGTAATAGCTATTACACTAATTAGGGTTACAAATGGAGGGAGAACATGCCTCAAATGATGCCAAAGAATTATTGAAGAGTGGTGGGAATGGCCTTAGGACTGAGAAATATAAAAAAGACCCCATCAAGCTTCCCACCTACGAGGCAGCAAAATTAAATCTCTTCCTATTTTAATCCACAATTTTTTTATGCCCTCTTCAATAATGTCTTAGGAAGGACCCACAACCACCCTCGTGGTGGTTATACCTTTAATTTAATTTTTAATTTAAATATAGTTATTTTTTTTTATTTTAACTAAGGGTGGGCACCGATACGGTCTGGTTTTATCACAAAATTTAACCGAAATCAGAACTCACAGTTCTAAATTTTTTGAACCGGAACGTGAACCAATAGTTTCAATTTTGTTTTGATTTAACCCAGTTGTATTTTAAATTTTAAAAAATTAAAATATAACAATAAATATATTTTTTATTATATTTGAATCGAGTTTTAAGTAATTGAGTGAGTTTATAACCAATTTTAAGATTTATATCAGATTTTTTTAGGGTTTGGGTCAAATGTTATTCGATTTTAGAACTTTTTTTACCCATGATCTTTGTTCCGATTTCACAATTTTTTACTTCTAAAAACCAGTACCGTCCCATAAATCACGTTTTTTAAATTAAAACTAAGACTGAATCAAAACGGCGATTCTGATTCAGTTTGTATTTTCGATCCAGTTTGTGGTTCCGGTTTTATTTTGTCCACCCATGTTTTTAAACCCATAACCTCAAATTATTGCATAATTATTTGGTAATAAAGTAATAATATCGTCATTTATTTATTTTTAAATAAATATTATTTGGGGGAGTCACCTTATACTTATGTTTGTTTTAATCAAAATTATTTATAATTTCTTTAATATTTTTTTATTAATTGATAAATAATATTTACAACATGAACAATTAATTAGTCAAAGTTAGTTAGGTTTTAGAGTTAGTGATTGTCACGTTAAATTAAAAAATAATAATTAATTAAGAGAAGAAAATAGAAGTAAATAATAATAATGGAGAGGAGGTTTAATTTTTGTGAATAAAAAGTGATTATCCCATTTGTCGGTGCGGCCTTCCTTCTTCTCCTCGTGTCGTCTCCTCCTTTAAATATCCACTTTCTTAATTAATTAATTATTTTATTTTTATTTTTATAAATCGGCTGCTGGATTTTGCCGGAACGCCATTGTTTTCTCCCTAATTTTCTCTCTCTAGGCTTTGAGATTTCCCTTCTCAAGGCTACATTCGCCGTTTGCTTCTGCCTCAATCGGATCTGAGTTTTTTTTCGCTCTGGTTTCTCTCCAGGTGATTTTTTCTGCTTCTTTTTTGAAGTTGTTGTTGTTGTTGTTTTATTTGTCATTTTGGTGGTTTTTCTGGCTCTGATGTTTTGGATAGTAGCTGTTGTGCTTCCGTTTCTGTTTTACGAATGGCTTCATCCTTTCATTTTAGTAGTTTTTTTTTCTGCTTTTTGGGATTGTAATCGGTATTTTGAATCGTTTTTTAGGCTGCATTGTTGATTTTGCTTTTCCTTTTCGGATTCTCGCTTCTGTCGTTTGGAAACGATGAGTTTAGACGTATATTTTTTTTCTTATAATTTCGCTGCTTTTTTCGGTTGTTGCCGCGATTGTTATTGATTGTTGGCTGCTTTGCTCTAAATCTCCAGATTTTAGTGTGAATTGTGATGGCATCAAGAAGGATGGGAAAGAGTATGTGACGGAATCCATAGGGGTAGAGGAGGACTGTTGTACATCGATTAATTATTGGCAGTGTCATCAGAAGCCTGTGTTAGGCAAGATGAATGGCATTTCTTAACTGCATCTTTGATATCGTTATATCAAACTGCAACTGAGAAGCAAAATATTATATTCTTAACTAAGTGATGTACGTTTGAAAGCCATTCTTCATTTCCTTCCGGGTTTATGAGAATATAGATGATGGGCTGACTTGAACAGTCTAATTTCTGGAGGAATTTTGTAGCTTTTACATTCCAGAGTGAGTGTGAGTTTGGAAGAGAAGGAACAATTAGATTGTCATTGTTTACCAAAAATGGATTCTAACAATTCAAAACGGAGAGACTTTGACGATGATATTGAAAGTGGCAGGATTGACAGCAATGAAAGTGCAAGAAAAGTGGCAATTTTGAATGTAAAAGCACAGGCGAAAACACTGTTTGGTGATGTTTGCACGGAGCATGTTGATGGGTTCACCATGAGTGAAGAAGGACTAAGCCTGTGTGCTAATGTCCATGGCATGTCTGCTGATAACTTGACGATAAAGATAGTGCCAAACACAGGGGTTGAAGAAACAGAAACATTGGATCATTCAGAAAAGACCATGGCTAAGGAGAAGAGGAAATCACCTGGTAAGAAAAAGGCTGCCAGGCCTCCAAGACCTCCAAGAGGTCCATCATTGGACGCTGCTGATCAGAAGCTAATAAAGGAGATCTCTGAACTTGCAATGCTAAAACGAGCAAGGATTGAGCGTATGCGAGCCTTGAAGAAAGCCAAAGCTGCAAAGGCGTTAACTTCGAACAGCAATGTACTTGCGATGGTGTTCACCATGCTGTTCTGTTTTGTAATAATTTTTCAAGGTAATAATTCTGAGTGTAGGCGGTATCCTTTATTCCAGGTATATGTATTGTCTCAGTGTGCAAGTCGCTTTTAATTATATGTCACTGATTAAGAAACCGAACAAGAAAAGTTTTATTTATTATCATTAAATTGTGCTAATTAAGGATCTTGTGCTTCTTAATTGCAGGAATGTCATCTAAAAGTCCCCCAAAAAGCTACCAAGGATCACCCATGTCGGCTGGGTTGGAAAACGGTGAATCCATATCAGTTCATTACCACCCAAGCTTTCCATCAACAGCTCTAACTGGACATGACTCTGATTCTCCTAAGTATGTCATGAAAATAGGAACACACGAACTCTACGAATTTGAAAAAAGTTGAGATTTTATCAACTGAGTCTTACAATCGTTCTTTGATTGGAATCTTGCAGTTTGGTAGAGCAAGTTGCTGGCTCAGATCCTGAGGAAAATTCGATGAAGCTACGAGAAGAAGCCGAAAAATTGTCTTTTAGTTAATCAAATCCAAGTTTTAGAAAGTCACTTCCTTCTGGGTATAGGTGATGTTTTTGAAGGTGAATGGTACTGAGTAAATTATCCCCGTTTTGTAAATTCATGAGACTTGGGGAGTGAGTCCACTTACCAGTATGTTCATGAATTTTGGGTGATGTTCTGTACATTTTTGTCTACCAATTACGTGATTTGATTCTCCTGTAAGTTTACTCTCGTGAAATCCTGTGCATATTGAAATTTTCAAAACCCATTTTGGTGATTTTACTCTTGAATTGAAGGCCTCTTTTTTTACTGTATTTACAGCAGTCAATTTTGATGTCCAATCTTAGTTTGTAATGGCTGGTTAAGATATGAATTTACTTATTCACGTTTGCTTGGCTCAGGTTTTAAAGCAAGCAAGGTTAGTTTGGAAGAGCTCAAAAGGAAAGTGGCTGAAAAAACAAGGTAAAGTTTTCACTCTGCATTAAATTTAACTGATCTGGGGTTACAGGTTTCTTCTTCTCCAAAAAGAGGAGAGAGAAAGAGGGAGAGAGAGAGAGAATCAATCAAACATACTCCAACATCTTAACAATGGCGACAGAAACATCACAGAGCTACAAGATCATTCCGGGCAAACAATTCAGATTCAGAAGAAGCAAAACCAGAGCCAGACACCTCACAAGAATCGGCTTCCTTGGCCCCATCCAAGATCCCGTCAATGGGGATTCCGTATTGATCCTTCTTCAGCCCGACAATTGCCTGAGGAATATTATACTAGACGACCGGAATGTACAGCTCTGCACAATAAGCTAAGCATCTCTCAGTTTGCTCATCGGTTGCCTCTTTGATCAATGCCTCGATAAACCTGGAGAGTCTCTCTAGCTTTCCCGAGAACCACACTTGCCATTATACTCGCCAGCCCCTTCAGGTCCGCGCTCGAGCTTCCCGGGTCAGACTGCAAAGAAGACACGCAGAGATCAAAGTATAAAATTTGTTTGCAGAACTAGTCTATCAAATCTGAACAATGGGCTGGTTGAAGAACTATAGAAATGGAGAGAGGGAGAGGAGAAGAGCCAAGAAAATGGGCATGAAAGAGAGTGGTTTCTTCATGTTTCCAACCTGGTTTTTGAAGTGAAAATGTCTCTGAAAGTGCCAAAAACATCTTCATCCTACACAGATATCCTTCGATTAAAATTGACCAAAAACGAATAAAATTGAAAGTTGTTCAAAGTTTTACCCATTCTTGTTCGTATATTTGATCTCTTATGTGCTTGAGATTCTTGTTCGTATATTTAATTCTCTCTCATTATTGGTGGTTCAAAATGAGGACAAACAATTGGTATTTGGAAGTGGTACCAAGAATAAAAAATTAAAAAAAATACACAACCGTTCGATCCTTGCACGTTGTTTGCTGTCTGCAGAGCTGCTGGTAGAACCCCTCTCTCCTGATCATCTCTGGTCTACTCAATTTCAGGAATTGATTTCTTAACCTAACGGACTGCAAACACTTTTCGAACGCAGCCAGAACTAGTATTCGAAGAGACAGAGGGAGTTGAGGATTTCGGCTGCGACAAATGATTTGGCGACGACGAAGGCGACGGCGACGATCAAGATGATGAGACCAATTGAGAAAAGAAATCATTGAACAAAAAAAAGAACAAGAATGCAGATTGATAATTATGTACGGTAACAGGACTGAAAAATTGAAAAGAAGAAAGATCAGAGAGTACAGCCGCAGCACACAAAGAAATAGCAGAGCATTGTAACCAACGCTACCGATTCTAGAACCATAATAAGAGCCCAAAGCAAATCCTCAAGCAAGGAGAAATCGAACCTCTGAGAGTTCCAGGCCGTCACGATTCGAGAAAAATCGAAGTCCGGCCACCGGAACAAGGAGGTAGGAAGTGAAAAGTTGAAATCCGGCCACCTGAAAGTGAGAGCATACCAACTCATACTCGTACCAGGATTCCCCTAGGATGGGAATACCGGAGCTCCAGAAGCATCGCTCCTCTTCTAGTTAATGGCTGGATGATTTTTTTAGCAATAATTGATTGATATTTCTTTTTTCTATTTATTATTCATATTTTAATTTAACATTCAAATATTTTTATTAAATATATTATGTTTATTTCTTATTAAATTAATTAAAATATATTTAATTAATTAAAATATAAATAATTATTTATTATTTTTATTAATTAAATAACACATCAACATAAAATAAGGAGACAAACATAAACTAACTCATAAATAATAATATGTAATTGTCAATTTATATGTTAAATCTAATATTTATACACCGTGTTCATAATACGATGATGTATTTTTAACTTGATTTTGCACCATTTATAAACTCAATTTTCAAACACAATTGACCGATCTTGACCGTGCTCGAATAAATTGTCGACAAGATTCGTACAGTTGGAAGATGAACAGTAAAAGTTTTGTAAATAAAGTAGTAAACTATTTCAAAGATTATAGTTTAAATCGTAAAATATCATTTTAAGACATTTTACCGATTATAATTTATCGATATCAACCAACGGAAGTCTGCATAGAACTGAAACGACTCGATATAGAGAAGCTATGGGATAAAAGGAGCTACCCACAAAAGCTCGAGAATTATATATTCACACACACTCACTCAATGTGTTAATTTGTCAATGAAATCAAATTACTAGGGGGAGTCTCATGGGTTCAGATCGATTTTTGATTGAAAATGGATCTGATTCGATGAATTGAATTTTATAAAATTAAATATGAACTTGATCTGATAGTATGTTCGATCTGATCTAAATCTGATCTCAAATTTCAAGATTGTTTTGGTTTGTGTTTACATTATATTTCGTGAAATTTAAACTTGTTTACTATCAACGTAAATCAATTAAATTTAATTATTTCTTCATAAATTTAAATTTTATTGTTTAATTAATACAGACACAGTGATCTTACGTGAGACGTCTCACAGCCCTAATTTAATTTTTTAAAACTTAAGCATTTTTTCACCTATTTACGTTAAACTCAAGTCTTGAGTATGGTTTGAACCCAATTATGAATTAAATTGACGTTTACCTTAAATTAAATTATTGCAATTAAAGTTTATTGAAATATTAATTTAGATTTTAAAATATCAAGCCCATGGGCCGAAGTGTTCTTTTGCACGTGACAGGCAGCTGTGATCGGTAACCAAAAGGGAGAGCCGCTTTGCTTCATTCGGTACAAGTACATCTTCTCTCTCTACAGCCGTTGGATCCCTCCCACGTCACCAATCCGCGTGAACTCATGTTTTTGACGGCTGAGATCGAGGTTGCAGAGCTACTGGTAGAACCAAGGAAGAAGCTCGTTGTTCTTCTCTTTCGTCTCTCTCCATCTCTCGTCTTTTCTGGAATTTTCAATTTTCAAGTTTTTTTTTAACATTTCTGAAGCTTGTTTTGAGGCTGAACGTGAGGATCTGTATGATGGAGCCTGAAGCAGAATTTGAAGAGGAAGAGGTAGTGGTTTTGAGCGGGGACAATTGTGCAGATGTTGCTGAGAAAGATTTGGAGGAAGAAGATGGCGACGATGATGATGATGAGGACGATGATGGCGACGACGAGGACGATGAGGATGAAGATGATGTGCAGGAGGTTCTTCACTCTTCAGGTGGTCCTCCTGTTCATTCTGTAAATGACGGAGAAGACGAAGAGGATGATGAAGATGAAGACGAGGAAGATGGTGAAGGAGACGGCGGCGACGACGACGACGATGACGACGACGACGAAGAGGACGAAGAAGACGGAGTTGAAGTTGAGGTATGTACCTAAAGCTTCTTCAAAATTTCTCTCAATTTTCGTTAGTTTGATCATTTCTACAGTCTTGATATCTAGATCTATCGCGATTGATGAAGGCATATCATCTCTAGTTTGTTTTTCATAAGTACTTCGTTATTCCAGTTTGATTTAGTTTTTGCATACATTCCTGCTGAGTTTTCCTCGAATTTTGTATTGTTTGGTTCGGACATATGTGATATGGGTTATTCATACGGCTGCGTAGAAGCTAAGCTTTTCAATATTTATAAGGAAAGAGTCGAAAAACAAGTTAGTCTTCCCAGATCTGACAATCTTTGCTCATTCCTTTTTACTACCAAGGTTGTTCAGTCAACTTTGTGGTATTAGAAGTTGATTACAACCTGTAAAGTAGTCTAATTTATGTTCATTCTGTCTTATGTTTAATGATCCGCTTGTCATATTTTTTTTTCTATTTTGGAGTAATTTTTTTTTCTATATTCTGATCTTTTTTATGCATCTTGTTCAAGAATCGGGTGTAGAGCGATTTAGTAAGTGTTTGACTTGACATTTGTCACATAACTAGCAACTCCCTTCAATATTTTGCATCTGGTAGAACTTTACCTCCAATCTTTACATAATCTGGGTTAATTTTTTTAATCTGTAATCTTGAAGCTTTATTGATTTTTTGCTGCCTCTTTTCTTATTGTCTTCATAGGGTTCCATATGTTCCTGGTTTCATGTATGAATATGCTCTTATGGGACTCAACTTTTCCTCTTCTGAAAAATGTGTAAATGAACTGCAGGAGGATGCAGGAACTGAATACCTCGTCAGACCGGTGGGTCTTGCGGAGGAGGAGGAAGATGCAAATGACTTTGAACCAGAAGAAAATGGGGACGAGGATGAGGACGAAGACGATGAAGATGACTCTACCCACGGGAAAGTTGAGGCTCCGCCAAAGAGGAAAAGGTCGAGGAAAGATGATTCTGATGATGACGATGATGATGGAGCTGATGACGATAGAACAAACGGTAAAAAATGATGTTTGGTGCGCTAATTTGGGTGGCAACTAGGTCCTTTTTTGGAGAAGGGTGGTTAGTTGATGGGTTGTAGTTTATCTTCTTGTATTGTATGGTGGGTGAAGTGTTTTTAGAGATGGTAGCATAGAATTGATCTGGTAAGGATAATATAACTATTGGAAGGGGTGGTTTAAACATATGTAAGTTATGGATTTAGATCAATTTTCATTTCCTTGCTTCGATTATTCATTTTTAGACAATTGTTTTTTATTTCTAGTATATAACTGAACCGGGCTCATCATGTTGGTTTGGTTTGGTTTGGCGAAAGTTAATGTGATGGGGAAGGGATCAGTGTATGATGTGTATCTCCCTGGTTGGACTTGAATTGGTTGGTTTATTTCTAGATATTGAAACTGGAATAGGGTTAGTTTCGGTTTTGAACCAAAACCAATGTTGATCTTTTTTATTAGTTTTTTTTGGGTCGTTTGGTTTTAATTTTACTTTTTCATGGTTTTGGCTTGATTTGGACTTGTTTAAGCTGGTACGATTTGGTTTTTTTAAGTGAGAATCGAACAAATGCTTTGGTATTATGAAGCTTTAAAGCCGAATCAGGCTCTTAAATCATCGGTTCGGTTTGGTTGATAAGATTTGACCAAGAGTCAGACATTTACTTTGAGCTAAGTTCCACATAATCCTCGGCACGATTCTTACAGCCCAAGCTTCGCAAACCCTTGAAGGGATTTGCTTTCAAAATGAAACGAAATCCGGATCCACCCATGATCGGAAAAGGGAAATGATCCACTAAAAGAGTTCTCACACCTAAATTTCATGAAGTAAAGCACCAAAATTAGGATTAAAAAGAAATAGCAGCACTGAGGCTATTTTGGCGGAACAATGTTAGCAAACTGGCATCTCTCTCTATGACCAACCAGGAGATCATCAACAGCAGTTTTGGTTCATATATCCACAAGCTTCGTGGATAGGTGGTTCACGGAAACTGAGTCCAGGACATGAGAACGAGTTTCTATCAGAAAATTTACCGCAATGTCTAACTTGACTGAACCAGTCCTAGATACCTCCAGACTCCAGTATGTCCAATCCATTACAAATTCACTGAAATTCAGCCCAGCTCGCTATCATCGGTGGTGACAGATGAAAGAGAACTATAAGAATGAATCGATTTTTGCGCGAAGGTGAAAGCGCTGAACTGGAAAAACAACTCAGAAACAGAAATAGCATAGCGAGAAACTAAAATGCGAATTCAAATAAACCTAGATTTCTGTAAAAACCTACAGCGCCAAATTGATTTAGAATTTTATCTATGTATTCAGTAATCAGAGAGAAATCAGCAAAACTCTGAAACAGAAATAGTATAGCGAGAAACAAAAATGCGAATTCAAATAAAACTACATTTCAGCAGAAACCTACAGCGCCAAATTAATTTAGAATTCCATTTACGCATTCAGTAATCAGAGAGAAACCCGCAGATTCTTTCTAGATTCAACTCTTTTTCGCGATCCAGTCAATAAAAATCAAACGAACATCACAACAACACCGAGAGCGTGGAAATTATAGAGTTAGAAAAAGGATGTAGAAACATCACCTTCTGAGGCTTCTTCAATTTGCGAATGGATTCGAGCTCAGGGCTCTCGCGAGACCTCTCATGGAAACCGATTTGGCGGGAAGCTTTGAAGATTGAAGGAGTATCTCATCTGTACATGTCATGAGCTCGATATTGACAGCGCTTTACTTTTTAAAAATGAATTTATTTAGGTTAAAGTTTAAGAAAACAAAAAACTTTAAATAAATACGTTAAAAATCCTTCACTTTAAAAATAATTTAAAACATTTCACAAGGGGAAGTTGGTAGTGCACTCTCTACATGCCACTCTCATATGGTCCTTACTTGTACCCTAAAGGCAAAATTTTTCGTCTTCAGAGTCTCCACACCCCGGCCCGACAGTTTGTGAAGAATTAAATCACGGTAACTCAGTGACTCAGAGATAGAAGGTCTTGACCTGATATCCCAATGAGCTACCATAACATTGGAGATAACAACTCTCACACTATGACAGCGCAGACGTCGAACCTAGGCTATTGTACCCAATCTATTATCTCTGAGCCAACTAAGCTATGCTCGTGCGGGCCTCATATGGTCCTTAGTCCTTCGCATGATGGTTGTTTACCATCCGCTTGTTATATCAGCACAATTGATGTTTTTATATTTTAATTTTTTCCTAAATTTTTTAATTTTCTCATGAATAATTATCAAAATAACTTAAAATTTTTATCACATATTTACATTATAATAAGAAGATATACTGAAAGTTTCGTAAATTTTAAATAATTATACGATTTATTAAAAAAAGTTTAATTGCAAAAAAATAAAATAAATTAAAAATACCTACACCATTTGAAATTTGTAAAATTTTTAGGATCAACTCTTCAAATATTACAGTAAACATTTAAAAAAAATGAACAAATGAACAAATGAATATTTCTTGGTGTGTATTTGTGCTATTTTATTATTATAATGTAAACATGCGGTAAAAGTTAAAGTCATTTCGATAATTTATAATTAAGAAAATTAATAAATTTTTAAATTAAAAAAAAAACACTATTTGTGCTTATGTAA
>QAOC01035998.1:9921-23357 GCA_003255005.1 Begonia fuchsioides | reverse complement strand
TGAATCGACCACGTGCAAAGCACGTTTAACGTGAAAATACCTTGAACTATGCAATAACAAACGTGCTTATGCTTTAACAATAACAAACGTGCTTTGTACGTGGTCGATTCAGGTTAAAATTAACCGGAATAATTGACGAAAGATAAAAATCGTATTTTCCTCATAGTTCAAGGTATTGGATTGAACGTTTTTTAGTTTGTTCTAATATCTGTAATTTACCCCATAGTACAGGCCATTAAAAGCATTTTGCCCTATTTTTTATATTTGTTTTCAGTTTAATTTTTAATTAATTTTTAATTGAAGATTAACTATTATTCTTGGGCTAAACAGATGTGTGGATTCATTCAACTACACACAAATCCAATGTACTCAGATTTCCATTTGAATCAAAGCACCATCCTGCAAAAAACTCTTTCTTTTTCATGCCTTTACATGATTCAACATTTCTCTCCTTACGTTTTCCAGTTTGACATTCGGCTTGCGCGTATTTCAAATGTCTCGTTGTTCCGCTCGTTTAGTGGGACCCAATTTTCAAGAGAAGATTGCCTTTGAGTGGGGAGAAAAAGGGTGCGTTTATCCGATCGTCTATAGTTCCTTCTGCACGTTTTCTCCACTGCCGCCCGATGCCGATCGAGCTGCCTGAAATTGAAGCGTGTATTTTCTCTGAAGCTCTCGCAGCTTTTCTAGTAGTTCTTGAAATGTTGGCCTGCTGGCTGGATCACTGAAATGCACCAACCAAACAATTATTATAATCGATATGATAAACTATAGGATCATATCATAAATTTATTTGTTTCTACAACAATTTATTCCAAGAATCTGAAAACAAAAAACCAACAAAATCATCTTGTTTCCCTCTGCAAGAACTCGACGATTAAGCTCGCTTAAACTGAAATCTATTTTTGATGTGGAAAAAAAAACGAAACTGGATTAAGAACAAGTTTTAGATAGGAGAAACCTGTCACAGCAGCTCTCAATCATGGAAGCCCATTGTGGATCCAAATCTTTCGGAATTTCAAGCCGCTGATTCATGAACCCTACTGCACCGATCACCTGCAAGTTTCACAGATTTTGACAACTGTGTCCAAAAGCAGTTTTTTACAGAAGTATTTCACAAAACAAGTGTTTCTATGTAGACATTTGAAGTGTTTTCAAATCAGACATTTTGCTTTGTTGAAAAAAAAAACAGTAAAATTAATGAAGATTTGTAAGATTTGACTTTGTTTCTTGTTTATCAAGATCTCCTAAACACATTAAAATTTTTAAAAAAATATAACACTAGTAGGGATCGTATTGCCAACAACTAACAGATTCTACAGCATAATCCTTTTTTCAATAAAAAAACAAATAATAGATCAAAAACAAGCAGTCCAGCTTTAGAATTTTCATCTAACATTTGATCGAATTTCAAGCACATTATTCTTAGGATTGTTGAATAATACCTGCATTGAATTAAGATTATCCCAGGGGATCTTTTCAGTGGCAAGCTCCCACAATATAACTCCAAAACTGTATATGTCAGACCTGGATATTCCAATGAGAACAAGTTCATTATGTTCCATTCACTAAAACATGAATTTTACTATGTTCAATACTCCATCCATAAACTCACTTCTCATCCGAAGGTTCATTGCGTAGAACTTCCGGAGCCATCCATTGTGGCTACAGAAAGGATAATAATTCGTTAAGGATAAATCAGCCAAATATCCAAAAAATCTTATAACTTTTGTTTATACCGTTCCCTTTCCGGTCTTCGTTGAAAGATAAGTGTTGTATTTGAGACGTGACAGACCGAAATCGCCAACCTGTTTATATTATTGCGTATTAAACTAGTTAAAAGTGAAAAAAGTGTTACTAATAACAACAGTAATAAATTGAAAAATACCTTCACGGTCCAGTTTTTATCGATTAAAAGATTGGAAGATTTCAAGTCACGGTGAATGATGGGTGGATTACAATGGTGAAGATAGTTCATACCCCGCGCCTATTAAACATAAAACAATAAGATGCTCAATAACCATATTGAAGCACGGTTGCTTAGGCTTGTGAATAGATTTAAGGTTCTTGGTCGATTTCTATTATCATGCAATGGGTTCTTATGTTTGTCAAACCCTCGTATAACCATTTATGTGATAAAATAAATAACATATCAAATTCTTGCTCATTACTAACGATATCAAATGCCATATGAACCCGTCGTCTCCAATCTAGTTTGGCAGTGCTTTTCTGAAGAAGACGAAATAGACTTCCACTGCATTTGAGGAAAGAGCAGAGATTAGCCTCAGATGATAGGAGTTAGTGTTGGCTAAGGAAGATTATGAGTTAAGGAATTAATAAATAGAATATAAAATGGATAGAGTATGATATTATTGTGGTAGTGATAAAAAAGTAGAGATTAAGAGCCCTCGAAGTCTTTCAAGGTGTGTACTTTTGTACGTTTTAGTTCAATAAATCAATAGAATCTTTTCGGATCCTATCATCGGATTATTGAGAACTTCTTATACGAGATCATTTTCAATGAGGAAACTGGTGTTTTTTAGATGAAATTTTAGGATTTTGAAAGAGAAATTTGAGGACGAACCGTGGAAGGAACTCAGTCACAATGCAAAGCCGCTGAGTTGAAGCCACGACGCCCATGAAGAGAAGAATATTGGGATGCCGAAGCTTCTTCATTAGAGATACCTGTAAATGAAAACATAAGGTGACATGGATGTTTAAAATTTAAAAAGTTAACCTTAAAAGTTGATAAAATGAAAACATTAGAAAGACACCATGCTGTTAATTGGCTCATGGATTTTCTGTTGATAGAATAAAAATGAAAAATAGGATCATTGGAAATAAATGATCTACACGTTCAAGCTCACAAAGCATTGTGATTTTTAGAACACATATGAAATGTCTTTTTTAATTTCCTAAAAGCGAAATATATTGATAAAGAGAAAACACAAATCATATAATGGAAGAGCCTTTCTCAAGAAAAAAGGAAACCTCAATTTAGAACAATTCTCTCCAATTAGAAAGAATAAAACTAAAAAAGAATAAATCATATTAAACTTCAAAAAATAAATCCACTTAGCGATAGTGAAATTAATATTTTCCCAATGACTTGTATTTGACTCTTTATCATCTAATATAGGATAACCTTATTCATTTTGAAACACCATCTTCATTTCAATCTACAAAAGCCCAAACTCAAGTATAAAGAAAGTCTAACCAAATCAAAAGAAGAGGAATGCAGTTGAAGAGACAGGCCTTTTTCAATAATAAAAAAAACCATTGAGAAGAAAATGAAGCACAAACTTTTTCACTGAATTATACGGCAGGGACTAATAACAACTACAAATAAAAACCGAAAGTGTACCTCCTGTCTGAATGAAAGTATCACATCTTCTGAATATTCTTGTCTAGAGAATACTTTCACAGCAACATCCTGCAATGGATAAACCAGTCAACGTTGAAGATAACTTCAATATCAAAGAACTTAAAATAGAAGAAAAGGAAATAAAAGGGTAGATAATCTATTTGCAGTTTTTAATCAAAATATCAGGTAACAAGTGCAAGGTAGATTGTATAAATTGACCCGTAAACATTTACCCTGCGAGATTTTCAATTGCATTACTACAATTTCTTTTTCTCCATCCACAAGTATTTCAAAATGAAAAAAAAA
Organism: Begonia fuchsioides; assembly: GCA_003255005.1. Taxonomy (NCBI): domain Eukaryota; kingdom Viridiplantae; phylum Streptophyta; class Magnoliopsida; order Cucurbitales; family Begoniaceae; genus Begonia; species Begonia fuchsioides. The sequence goes on along the minus strand of QAOC01035998.1, from coordinate 19,690 downwards.
AAACAAAGGTCGTGAAAAGGACATACTGATCCATACCACAGGGCGTGATATACAGTTCCACAAGCACCTGCATAGTTGAAGAAAAATTTAAATTTCATATATATTTGATACAAAATGAGCAAAAAAACAAGCTATCTCACAGAGTAAGAATAAGATACGAAAAAATAACAATATGTAATATTATCCATTACACGACTGTATTTCCGCCATTGTCTAACACTTCTATCGCATTTTGGAATATAATTTCTAATAAATTTGTTAACTGCAATCACCTTGTACTCGAGACACGTACCTTGTCCAATTTGCTCTCCAATAGTCAAATCCTCCCACATGATTTCAAAATCCAAACAATCACTGTCCATGTCGACTTTATTAATCGCACTACTGCTAGTACTACCACAGCTACTCGCGCTGCTTGTACTGTTAACATTGAATGATGACCAAGATCCAGAGGCCTCGATATTGACCACACAGTTACCTTCGTTTGTTTGATTCTCTTGTTTCATTCCGGATGAGGAATTCTTGTAGTTCTGTAGTTCCGCCTCTTGATCAGTGTGCAACCAAGGCCAACCAAAACGGGCATTCCTCGCCTCTGTTCCTTCTTGTTCATTCCCTTTCCATGGCCATATACCTTTCTTGCTAATCCACGCCTCCGCTTTTGAGGTAATAATCTTGTGAATTGCGGGCTTTTCTTCACCATAGTCACCTGATTCTCGAGAGGATTTGCCAATGGACTTCTCCTCGGAAGAAGAAAATAAACCAAAGGGCGTAGGGGGTAAATCTCCGCGCGGTGTACTAGCTCCACTTGAATTTGCATCTTCTCTATGATCAGGGAGAACACTGTCATTAAGCCCGTGATCAATTTGATGACCATCTCCACTTCCACCTTCACGATCAGAGTTATTTTCTCCCGTACGGATCTTTGACTTTACTTTGTTGCTTACCTTGGAAGCCTGCTCTAGTGTTTCAACTAATCAAGATATGTCATCTTAAAAACAATATAGGGAAAATGAGAATAAAAAAACTAACCAAGTTGGATATTTTTGATGCAATCGCTGCTTGTAACGGCTGTTGGGGATCAAGGCCAAGTTTTGTATTGACGATACTTCTGGGTCGGCTATAGCTTGAATCCAGATCAGAATGTTTTGGAGTGAACCCAACTTTGACTTCCTCAAATGACCGGGAATTGCTCGATACACAAATAATACCGATCAAGGCATTATCATCATCGTAAAATGGGGTATTGGTTGCAATGACTAGAAATCTATCCCCCCTTCTGTTTTTTACTGGGAACTGTCCAGTCCAACTCTCCCCTAAAGTGACACGTCGGACTATGTCATTTGCTACTGGATAATCTTGAGCATCGGCCAGAATCTCAATTACATCTTGTCCAAGGGCTTCTGACGCAGAATACCCGAATGTCTTTTCAGCCATTTGATTCCTGAACGACTAGTGACAGTAAACGGCTTTTCCAACAAGTAAATACAACCAATTGTACTCGAGAATCAGAGCATAACCAAAGAGTACATTTTTAAAGGTCATGGCAACAAATTATAAAGACACAGAATCCAAATCACACACAATAATCAACTCTACTAGGAAGAATCTAAATAAGGTGAAAAAGCCAGATAGTCAAAGCCAGTGAGTGAAAATTACTCTTCCTATCACCCAATTTCAAACAACAAGAACTAAGGAAACACAACAAAAAAATCAAAAGCATTACTCACCAGTAGATTATTCGACCATGGAGATCAAATATATAAACAGCCTGCCCCATAGACTGCAAAATATTCAGATATTGGCTATCAGTGAAATTCACCGGCAAAGAACCTCCACTCCCACGATATCTTTCTTCGTCTTCTTCGCCGACGAATAGAGAATCGTGACTTCGACTTTCCCTCTGAAGTGGAGATGAATGCTTGAAAGAAACAGAGCCTTGCTTCCAAGCTGTCGCAAAATTTGGACCGTCAATTCCACCGCCTTTTCTTCTGCCCCCTGAAAACCTAGACCGCTGAGGTGATATGGAATGGGACCGGTGATGTTGATGAGTTTTCCTATCGGTTCTTAAATCGGGAGTAGCTCCGGAGAGTACGAGCTTCGTCATCTCTTCTTTCAGCTGAGCGTGACTCGCTTCGAGCTCATGGATCTTTCTCAGAAGTTCTTCACCTGGTGGGACTTCCATTGGAGCTAGAAATCGACGAGGAAAAGAGCTTCAGTCTTCAAGATTCCAAGAATTTTCGACGAAAAGAAGATGAACAATTCTAGACCATGAACGAGATTCATGGCTGTTTTTCACTCTTTTTTCCTCCCCTCTTTTTTTTAGGCTACGCTTTCGATTCCTTTGCTTTACTGGTTGAAATTGACAGAAATCGACGAGACGGGAGATTCACCCAACACTCTCTCTCTACATCTCTCTCTCCATCATTCTCTCCCTAGAAACGCAATGATCCGTGAAGAAACTTGCAGAATCGAAAGAGAAGTAGATGCTCTTCAGCCTCAAAATCAGCCAAGCAACTTTCAGCCAACTCTACTCTCTCTCTCTCTCATTCGTCCATTTTGGAGGGTTTGGTTGTCCATCTTTATCATAATCACCATCTTCGTCATCATCTCCATATTTTTTTAAGAACCCGAGGCTTTAAGAGGACCTCAAGTGATTCTCCCCCACGCTCTGTGAAAGCGCGTGGAAATGCTTGTTCTTCACATCTTCTTGTGGATCTCTCAACGCGCATGCTAGTCGCGTAGAACACGTAAGAAATTCTTTAAAAAGCTAAATGTCAAAATGAATTTTGGACGCACACAATTATATCTGTACTTGATCAAATATTTACATTTATTATTTTAAATATTACGTGGATTTTAATTGGAACCATCTAATTAAACCTTATTATTTTGGTAATTTAATTATTCAAATATTAGATTTTATTTTTATTATGCTTTGCTCTAAGTTTTATCAAATACATTATATAACTTCAATGCTATAGTCTAAACATTATTGTTAGTGTGTCAAATAATCATTAATTCACTTATACAATAAAATTAATAGCAAAATTAGTTTCAACAAATTATAATATTGCATTTTGTATGTTTAATACTCACTAAATCTCACATAGGGGCGACAGTTGGATCAGAGCGGTCCGTCAAACCGACTTATACGGACTATTTGTATCTGATAAGATCAATTTTTAATTTAGAAGAAATTGATGATAACTAAAGTCAAAACTAATTCAAAATTTTAGGTCGAATTTAGATCGGATCGAAAATATGATCGGAATAAGATCAAATTTTAATTAATCAAATATAAAATTTCTGAAAAAATAATTAAATTTTAATTAGTTTAAGTCGATAATCTGCAAGTTTGAATTATACGAAATAGAACGTGAACCCAAACATAAATCAACCCTGAATTTTAGGTCAAATTTGTATCAAATCAAATATACGATCAGATCAAGTTACAGAAGAGCTTTATCTTCTTCAAGTGTTTGCTTGAAAAGATCGAACTTGATAGCTTTTGATTCAATCAACAAGTTTGATTCTGGTCAAACTACTTTTTGATAACTACGGTTCTATCGAATTCATTACTTCTTTATTTTTCAATTTAAAAGCGTTCCGTGATTATTCTGTTTTGTTTCAAGTCTCGAATTCTCTAAAATATGTGGTTCACATCACTAGTCGTCCCGGTTAATATCGGCTAGCAGCATACTCGTTCCTTTTGGCACACATTGCACATAACAATCTATTATTACATGATTCAAATGAGTTGATTTTGAACACACACACCAATATATAATATGTATAATATGTGCATTATATATACATATGCATATATACTCCTACTTTGCCAAAAATGAATGATCTCATCTTTACACCTTCTAGATGGAAAAAAGAACAACCCAAAACCGGAAATCGATCCTCATCTTAATGCCTTCTAGATGAAAAAAAAACGACCCAAAACCATAAATCATTACCCCGTTAGCAACCAGACAGTAGAAAAAAAAACCAATCCAAAACCGGAAATTTTTACCACATCAATCAGAGTAGAGTTGGATCTCCATCCATACCAAGAAGCTAATACTACACCTTATATTTAACTAATTAACAATGCTAATTAATTCTTAACTACACCCTTCTAGGCTATATGCTTTTTTTCTAATTCAATCCAAATAAATGAGAGGAAGAAAAACTTACCAATCACTAACTCTGGCCATATTCATTTTCCCATAAAAGACAGCATTAGCTCAAATACCACAGTTTTGGATCCGAGACACGGACCGGTCAATAAGCCCTGCCTACATTTGCAGACTAAGTAAAAATCAAATACATGTCAAGAGAAGAAAACAATGCATAGATCTAATGCAGTCAGATCGCTTCGATTATTTCGGTCAACAAGAACAGGATTATTCACCTCATATAAAGCATGAGTAGCGAAAAACATACGAAAATGAAGCACAACAAAACCAGGACAACGATACGCTTATCTGATGAGAATCGAAATTGATCTTAGAAGTGTCAAATCTCATTCTCAACCTATTTCCTCCTGACACCATAGTTTGAAACCATTCTCGGTGTGACACTCGACCATGTAGAGGTTCGGGACACCTTGTCGTCCATTGTATGCTTGTCCCCTTTTCACCATTTGTTCGTCAAAATCCCATTCGATGGTTCGCCTTTTTACGAGCAAGATAGGTGTCTCGGGTTAGAGTTTGAAGTACGCTTCTATTGAGAGATTTAATCTCCTTGTTCATGTTGTTCACTGGTCGGGACATCGATAACGATTGAGAAATAGCATCTTTCTGACTCTCTGATGTACTGGACTTCACCATTCATGAGCTTCAGAATCTTTCGACACATGCTCAACCCGAGGCCTTCTTTGGTCATCCATTGACTGCTATTGAACATGTCGTGAACTAAATCAGGGGGAAGACCTTCGCCGGGGCATACCATTCTTCATCAAAATCATATATTCGAATTAGTTTCATGATTAACGACAAAATATTCTAGTTTTTCATAAAGCACTTAAAGGCAAGCATACCTGAATTCGATATGCGCAAGAGTAATACTTTCAGAAACTTTATTTATGCTTGGCCGTACGTGAATTCCAACCCATCCTTTTGGAGATGGAGCATATCGGACCATGTTCGACAAGAAATCACCCAAGACCTGTTGAATTCTCACTTGATCTCCATAGACTGATAAAGTTTTGACTTCTTCAGGGATATCTCTAATCAACTGTAAATTTTTCTCTCTCAACAATATCATTACTTGGCTAACAACAGCGTTGATGACACTCCCCAAAAAGAACTCAGCCTTCTCAAGCTCCAAAGAACTAAATCCAGCAACAATATGAAATTTTCAGCGCTTCTCAAAATTGGTCTTCAAATAACAAATTAAAATAAGAGTTTCAAATTTAATTGAAGTACTATAATCATTTATTGAACATATATAATGAAAGAACTATAATTCTAAATAATATTAAAAGAAATAATATTAGACTAAGTTCAAAAAGCCAAATCAAAAGATGTCGTTTTATACTCTTATTCCCTTATTGCCAATATTGAGCATTGAAATCCGACAGAAATAAAATTGCATAAATGAACTAAGAGGAAGCCATAAGATGAGCATCACAGCTCTACTCTATTTTTTGTTTCATTCTTCATAAAGCAATCACAATTTTTTTAATTATTACCCTATTACTAGAAAATTAGTGCATAATCTTACCATTTGATGTGTATTTAAGAATAACCTAAATTATGTTATTGAACCAGTTATAGATATTAAACTGACAAATAAATGATCTTTACCAACACAAATTATACGAAGCAAACAAGTTAATAAAAAAATTCACACTTTCACCCAAGTAATTACGGCAGTTTAATACTTCCTTATTATCGTACAACTTAGTACAACTTTTTTTTCATAAACAACATAGAAATAAGAAATAAGAAATAAGAAGTCCGGTACTTATAGTCTGCAGAAAAGACACTCTCTAAGACAATCAGTTTTAAAATAGACAGATTTCACATGTAATCCATATAAAGTTAAATTATCATCTATGTAAGTTCTCTTGACATGATATGACTATAAAACATGTACAGTAAAAACAACTTACCCATCTTCAATTTTTTCCAAATCGATGTCTTCAATTATCTTCAAAATCTGCCGCTCACAAGCAGCACTAGTTTCCAATAATTGCTTCTGATCTTCAGTTAATGTTGTACCCTCCAAAAGCGAGTTAGTAAACCTTATTCCACTTAGAGGATTCTTTATTTCCTGGCAAATGGAAGCCAACTCTTTCATCCTCACAGATTGCTTTTTCTCCTGTTGGCTCTGAACTTTAAGAGCTTGTTGCAACTCAGGACTAGCGATCTGCAAGAAACAGAAGGCCCCAATGACCTGGCCATTCATATTCACCCTCTTGTTTGCTGTTAGTAGAGCTTGCACGTATTTCCTATTACGGTCAAAAAAAGAAAACGGAAACTTATTTGTGTCCTCACCACCAATTGCATTGTGCAAAACAATCATAAATTTTGTCATTGAATCTGAACCCTTTAGCCTACAACAACTGCCAAAAACCTCCCCAACCAACATTTTTCCAATTACATCACCTCGAGACCATCCCGTTAGTTTTTCCATGGCGGTATTCCACTCTGAGCAACATGTATTATCATCTGAGGCAAATATGGGAGGGATTAGTGGACTAGGACTATGTACAATGGCCTTGTAATCACCTTGTATATTGATGAACTTGTCCATTACAACTTTTTGGGTGGTAACATCCTGGCCAATAAAACAAACTCCAACTATATTGTTTTTGTAATCCTTGCTAGAGCAAGCATTAACCACTACAAACACTGGCTTTTTGTCATCCTCTGACCCAAATGTCTTTAATTTTATCTCTACATTTTTATCTTCATCCCCTGCATTCATTCAAAGAAAATTTAAGACTTTCGTGCTCCACAACACTAAAGTGTCCTACGAAACTAAATAATATTAAATTCAATTTAAGGTAGTTAATCCAATACAACAGAACACTGCATAAACCATATAGCGTGTATAAGAACACTGTAATTTATTATTAAAATACTATTGACAAGAATCCTCGTAATGTTGTACTTCAGTCCAAAGAACATACAATACTACTTTTTTTCTAAAAAAATAATATATATTGTATCTTGTAAGAAATAACAATTTTTTTTTCATTTGAAAATGGTAACGGATCCTTCATCCATAAGAAAGAAATAAATTCACCATATGCAATAGCCATACCTCTTAAAGCACGATAGAGAAGCTTATCGACAGTTTGTTCAGATTCCTTATAAACAAGATCATAAACCAAGGATTTCCCCATGGCTTCTTCAACTGGTAGTCTAGTTAACTCTGCAATCTTCCCATTCCATCCATTTATGCAACCCCCCACATCAACAGCAAATATTGGAGCAGTTGCCGTCTCTATCAATCTAACCATTTCTCTAGCAACTGAGCTGAGCTCATCCACACCTTGAATCTCACAATCCTCAAGCTCAGAATGTATCACTGCCTTAGAGTTATCCTCTGCAAGTTGAAACGAGTCTCTTAAGATAAGCTGCAAAGAATGAATTGCATCCATTTCTGGGTTCTCCCAAGGCAAACTTCGACTTTTCACCACTTCTAAGAACGCCTTGAAAGACGAACGAGGATGCATTCTCTGACCATCATCTTTGTCATCAGGATGATGCTTTGCGCCCCCCCACTTGACCTCTTTCGCAGTATGGGATCTAAACCAGAACAAAAAATCTCTTTTAGTGATATAAGCAACTGCCATTCCACAAACCTCATCACCCAGTGATGCTGCGCCAGGGTAGCCTGCATCAGCCAAGCTATCTGTGCTTAATCCTGTTGAATCTGCATGAAAAGCCAACAACCATTCCACAATGTCCTTAATCTGTGATTCAGTAGGGGTCACACCCAACGGGTAATATTTTCCCTGGTAGTAGAGTGCTGCCCCATCACATTTCACAAGATCCATGATACTTGGGCTTTGAGAAACAATTCCAGAGGGCGAATCACGTAGAAGCATGTCACATAAGAGGGTTTGAGTCCTCAAAACATGTTTTTCAGAAAGCTGTGAAGCCAATTGCAATTCCATATTCAATTGGAGCCCAAAAGCCTGCATTAGGAACTCACAAGCATAACGTAGTGGGAACGGGATACAGCGCGGGGAAGTGTGATGGCAAACAACAAGGCCCCATAACCTCATCGAGTTCCTTCCAACTGATTCCTCCTCATTGCCATTGATAATAACCGCCATGGCTAACGAGGCAATGGAACCCATATTGGCCATGTATTGGGTGTGACATTTGTGCGAAGCACGAAGTGTGGAACCGACCAAGCACAGAGGCTGCATAAGCCCATCATCCTGGACCACACCAACTGGAGTAGCATGGCAATCTACAATCATTCGGACCCGGTTCTGCTTGAAGAGAAACCGTGATGCTTGAGGTATATCAGTGGCAGGATAGTGCAATCCAATATACGGCTCCAAATCTGGTCTCTTGCTCTCTGCCACAACCTCGCCATGCTCGTCGTCATGAAATTTATACACCATTACTCGGTCGTAACCAGTTAGTTCCTTCACACTTTCAACAACAGTATCACACAAAAGCTTAATATCTCCACCGGGAAGCGCCTGCAACTGAGAAATTGCACGCACAGCTAGCTTCTGTGACTGAACTGCCCCGGCAATGGACAAAGCGGGGTCCTCGGTCCTGCCAGGCTCCAGATCAATAACAATACCTACATCAATCCGATGCAAAATCGCATAAAAGGGCCTGCCTGAATTCTTGGAATGAATCCAAATTGGGTTTAACAAGGTGATCTCTCGAGCCCCAAATGCCTTCTCCAGTAGAAATGAACTCGAGGGTGTGAATAATGCACGAACATCAGTGCCGATTGCTAGAATTTCAGGCTTTTCAAGACTAGGGACTGATTGAAAAGTAAGACCAAGCATTTCTCGGGCATTTTCGCTGTAGGCAATGACTCTAAAAGTGGCCTCATCGACGGCTATCATACACCCAAAGGGCTGAATATGCCCACCCCTCTGAATTCTGGACAAGTAGCCAGTAATTTGCTGCTCTGGGACAGATTGCGTGGTGGTTTTCACAGATTGAGAATAGTCAAAAGACTTACCCGACTCGCCTGACTGCTCAAAGACTGCATGGAGACGAGCGTCAACCGTGAACTGCGAAACGGCTTTCCGAACAGATTCAGTTTGTTGCGCTCTCAAAATACTCGTATTCGTATTCGAGGACTGCGCTTGTTGAATCGAAGACGTTTCTTTGGTTCCCGACGCCATCGCCGCTCAACTCTCAAGCTTCTCCTCTATCGCTCCAAGAACCGGTGGCCTCAGTAACTGACCAAAAACTCCAAAAAAGAAAGAAAAAACCCCAGAAAAAACGAGGAAAATGCAAAAGATTTAGCGATTCCGTCAAAATCGAACAAGAGATTAGTACAAACTCCAAAGCAACAGATCAATCGGCAAAAACAGTACTTCTTTCACCGGAACTAAAGCAGAGAAAACCACCCAAATTCGCAGTGGTTTATCGTATTTCGCAAGAAATCGCCGGCGCCGGCAAAGGTGGGAAAGAGGGGGTAGGAGAGAGAGAAATGGCGAGTTTGTGTTGAGGAGAAGGCCATAACGTGGGATGGTTCTCTGCAACTCATTCGAACTATACACCAACTCAAGAGAAAATGACGCATTAATTAATTGCTTCAAGCTTAGGCAAATACTTTTCTT
>QAOC01035994.1:0-12868 GCA_003255005.1 Begonia fuchsioides | reverse complement strand
TATACTCTGAAAAAAAAAATCGAGAATATAAATCTGAAAAATGAGATTATATTTATAAAATACGATGTATAATGTATTCATAGAAGTCAATGCAGAAGTATTTATCTTAAAGTAGCCCTATACTCGCCGGAGACGAAGAACGCGATCAAACTCTCCGTCGGCAATATAGCCGGAGCTCTGACCAAAAAGAACTTGCCTTTCACTTTCCTCCATTAACGAACCAAATTCGCTCGATTCCTCGTACTTTATTTCTTCATTCAACTGAATCTGCAACAAATAATCCATCTTCTTCACTGCATCCTCCCATAAAAAACCAGTACTTTCCTCTACATTACTGTTAACGAACGACGATCTGCCATTGTTGCTCAAATCCGAGCTATTGCTCGAGCTATTTCCGTAATCATAACTGAGTAAACCCGGCACAGAAACAACGCCCACGTTTTGATTTGATTCGAAAAGATTCATGTCGTTGAACTGGAGTTGATATAGCCCAGATTGATCGTTGCTCATTTGAATTTCGAAATCTGGAAATGAGCTTCCTAGGGTTTGGTTATAAATGCTTGCTTCGTTTAAAAGAAATGCTGGTTCGTGAAAGGCCGCCATTGAAATAGCTCGAGAGAGCTTGGTTTGATCGGCTGCAATGGAGTTTTCTTTGCTCAGCGGCTTATGGGTAGCTGGGTCAATCCCTTGCTTTATTAGCTTCTTCTTCAAATACGAATTCCAAAAATTCTTTATCTCATTATCTGTTCTTCCTGGTAATTTCGTCGCCATCTGAGCCCATCTGCAGAATCATTTCGCCATTTTTACCGATCAAGATAGCTCGAAATAAAGATTTACATCAAGAAATTTCGCCATTTTTTTTACTGGTTTGTGTTCTAACCTGTTTCCAAGAACTTGATGAAGATTAAGAATGAGATCTTCTTCTTGCTGTGAAAACATTCCTCTCTTTAAATCTGGCCTTAAGTAATTTATCCACCTCAATCTGCAACTTTTCCCGCATCTCTGTAAACCTACAGCAGAATCAAACATGAACAATAATTGAAAAAAAGAATCTGAAATAATTAAAAAAAAATCAGTTTTTTTTACCAGCGAGTTTTGGAACTGAGCTCCAGCAACCAACGCCAAATCTAGTGACGTAGTTAAAGAGCTTTTCGTCTTCTTCAGGTGACCAAAGCCCTTTCCTCAACTTCTGCTTCAGACTGCACGAGTGGCTTCCCATGTTCCAAGATGATGAGAGAAAAAATCTAGAGAAAGAATTCAAGGGTCGCTATAAGAATCTGCTTCTTGTTAACTGACTGAATCTCAAAATCAAGACTGAACAAACAAGAACAGTCGCTGACAGATTTAAAGAGACGCTGAAAAACTCATCCTTAGACTCCAAGTTAGAGAGAGAGAGAGAGAGAGAGAGAGAGAGAGAGAGAGAGAGAGAGAGAGAGAGAGAGAGAGTGGAATTACGCAAAATCTGGTGACTCTTTTTTTGCATAGTAAAAGATTGAATCCTACGGAAACTCCATTGTCTGCTTGAAAATGGAAAAGAAGGGAGAAACGAGAACAACGTGTTCTTCACAAAACGAAGAACACAATTTGCAGCTTTAATGTATTAATACTAATTAAGCTCTTAATTACAAAGCTTTGTTCTTAATCTTCTTCTTCCCCTTCAAATGCGAGAAACTCCATTTTAACACTCCAACCCTAATCCAGAAACTCAGCCTAAGACAGCTCTGCCCATCTACTAATCATGTTAGTATGAACTTTCATCTAATCAAGCGGCTAATTTATGCACACTATTTCAGCAATCGTTGGTTCGCTATTTATGGTTCGGCTTGGTTTTATTTTTTTAGTGAGAGAAAATGGAGCGAAAATTAATAGTTGGTAAAACCGGCTTGTACGTGCAGGTGAACTCGAACCGACCGTGCTAGAGCAGGCTGATTTTGCTTTAAAAATTTGTGGATATCAAGCCAAACCAATTCAAAACCGTGAAGAAATCAGATTTTTAAAGTAAAAAATCGTAAAATTAGCCGGCTTCTTGGGTCAAATTTTTTTGAAAATGGATCAAAATCCGGTCCAATTTCAAATAAAACCGGTTACATAATGCTGACAATTGCAGTGTCTCAATTGGGATCCCGCTGTCTCTAGCTATTATTGTCAGCAGTGCTGGGGATTTGACCACGTGTTTTTTTTCAATTTGATGTTCCATTCTTTTGTTCTTTTATTGAACATTATCATTGATTTAATTATTGATGTTTTACTGTCTTTACTATACATTATAAATAATATATGTCAATAGAGTTAGTATAAACGTATTATTATTTATTAATTATTTTTCAGCGTACCTATTATTAATTTTAAGATATTAATTTCTATAATGAGAAATTTTAAGATATTAATTACAAAGAGTAATTACGATATATATATATTGTCACACAAACAAAATAATAATATAAGGTATTTTAATAATAAAAAAAGTATTTTTTTCAAATAGATAAAGGGTATAGTATCCTCCTCTTTCACGAGTCTTTTGTACCCAAAAGTTACTTTTGTACTCAAAAATCAAAATCTTTCGTCTCCAAGACTCCTACATCCTGCCCCGACAATTTGTGATAGAGTTAAATCACGGTGACTCAGCGACCTAGAGATAAGAAACATTTACCTGATATTTCAATGAGTTACCATAACATTGGAGGTAACAACTCTCACATTATGACAACGCATGCGTCGAACCTAGACTATTGTACCTAATTTACTATCTCTGAGTCAACTGAGCTATGCCCGTGCGGGCTTACATGAGTCTCTTTGAGCCAACAATAAAGCTTCCTTTGCAAGAGAAGATGATTAAAATTCGACAGTCAAAGCAAAGTTTGAGAGACCCACCATTTCTTTTCCTTCATCCTTCTCCCAAATCATTCGCCTCTCTCTCTCTCTCCCCTCTTTGTCCTTTTGTTGTATTTTTCATTCCCATGTGTTTTACATTTGATTTTGAAAAATCTCATTTTTATTAAGAATTATGTTCGGATGAACCACACACACTCATATCGAAACAAAAATTTATTATTTTTATGTTTAACATATACAAAGAACATAATAATTATACTTCTCATGTTCATTTGATTAATTATTTATTATATTTATTTGATTGCACAACATTATATCAAGGGGTTCAGGCGCAATCTGGTTCAGTTTTGGAATACTTGATCTGACATCAATTAGATTCAGACCAGAACTGTGGAATACACTTCGAGTTTGTTTCGATTTTAAGTTTTTAGGAACAAAATATAATTGGGTTGGATTTTTCAAAAAAAAATTGGATTTGAATCAAGTTTTAAACCAATTTTGTGTCGGGTCTTAATCAATTTTTTTTAACCTATGGTTAGGTTTGAATTTCACGTTTTTGAAACTAAAACTACGAACTCAACTATAAACCATAATAACAACGAAATTAGAATTACAATTGGTTCTTCAGTAGTCAAAATCAGAACATTCAAGTCGATTATGTCTGCCCCTAATCGTAATAACTTTATTAATATTTTTATTAATGTAAATTAGCATCATAAAATTTCAAAAAAAGTAACCCTTAATCTCTATCGAAAATTTGTACGTGAAATTAATAATAAAATAATCCTTAAATCTTTATTAAATGAGTCGATTTAAGTGGCCTTGATCAAACAAATAATGGATCATATACTTAACTTCAAATAGAGGCTAACNTCCTTGAGTTTATGCTCGGAAAATGAGGATTTGGGCCGAGTATCGAAGGAAAAAATTGTGATTAGCAGTGTAAAGTGGGCGGTGAGATGCAAAATTTTGCAGATATTTGATGTTATAAATAAAGTAAATAATTGTTTATATTTTAATTTGACATGTCAGAATGTACAATAAAAATGTAAGATAAAGTAATTCTTGTATTACTCTTGTTGAAAACTCTAGCTTGGAACTGATGATATCGTTCAAGAACTCGGAAAGGGTGAACTAGCGTCTCTATGTGACGGCGATTTGTTGAGTACAGGCGGCGGAGGAGGTGAGTAATTGCTTTTTAGGCTTTGGAAATTCAATGTTTCCTTGCTCATAATCTTCAGATTCTCGCATGCTTCTTCTCTTAAAATCATCTTCCTTCCATAGCTTCTTACAGTTGGATCAGTCGTTGAAATCTTCCCACAAACTTCAAAACATAGTAAATACATAAATAAACGATGAAATCAATACTTTCTTACGATATGATCATAGAATTTTCTCGACAAAAAACATCATCGACGAGCATCGAAGATCTAAACCCGTTTATCGTATATACGATCATAGAAGGAAAGACCACTATTTTCGATAAGTTATATGGTTCGATGAATGTAGAAAACGAAACCCTAGAACATAATGTCATCTTTTACCATAGAACGACGACGCCGACGACGACGGTGGGAGAAGACCCAGAAGAAGAAACAAGATCAGAAATGCAGCAAGCGAGTTCGAGAGAAAACGGGTCATCTTGGGAGCTCAAATTTCAAATTTCCGTGCAATTTACGGTCAAAAAACGATGTATTTATAGTGATACGCTGCTTCAGCCTGTTATTGTATGTGTATTTTAATGTAGTTTGATACTGGTATCGTTTAGAATTTTATATTGCGCCAGTTCAATTGGAAGAGTTCAGCTTGACTTAGTAGAACACACGACTTTGAATATAAAACTAGGGTACAAGGTTCGACCTTAGGATGAACTTAGATCAGTTTGTGTCCGTTTCAATCGATCTTAGTTTGGGATTTGGATTTAGCGATAGTTTAATACCGCGCATCGACAATTTTAGACGAATCAAAGATGAAATTAGTCTATTTGACTGACTTCTCATACGCGTTTTCGATGACGACGAGAGAAATTTATTAATTTGTGCTGCCTGAACGAATGAAAAACTATAAGCTTGACCACACTTGTATTCAAAAACTATAATTTTTCGGTCCCTCCATTAGAAAATAAAAAAAAAATTAAATAAATTGGAAACTAAAATATTATTAATTCAACTAAAATATTATGAATTTCAAGGCCCAATTCACGAGCACACAGTCAAGGCCTGGCCCTTGAGGTTTTATAATTTTATCATGGTTAATTGTTTTCTGCATTATTGGATTAGGATTCAGGGTTCAACTTAGAGATATTGGAACCGGCTGCCAACCATATACGATGTAAAACCGGTCTGAACCAGACCAAAATGCTCGATCTGGTCCAAACTGCATTTCGATTCCTACAATCAAACGAGTCATCCATCTATCTCCACTTAGACGGCAATTAATGTCATGTCACGCAATTAATTTAATCTTTTATATTATGTTTGTTAATTCGATATCACATATTACTATACAATAAGTAGGTCTACGAGGGCCTCTAAAGACCAAAATAGTTTAGAGAATATGTCAATTTCAAGATCCCCACCAACTGGGAGTGCTATAAGGCTAGGCAAATAGGCATCATACCCTCTTCTTTCAGTAGCCAATACATGTGCTGCTGTTGTTCTTTTTATTTCAAAAACTTACCCTTTTTCTTTGTGTCTATTATTTGAATGTCATCTAATTCTATTGTCCCGACTCGAGGTCAAGTCGCCAACCGGGACGACACGTCTACTATTTCAAAAGCACAAGAAGAATCTAACTGTCCGATCTTGGTTCATAAGCATCCTATTCTACGATCCCGATTAAGGTTAGATCAACTTGTTAATAGGGTTATTCGACGCTTCGATTTCCGAAATTTGATCCTTCTGACAATTTTATGATCCTAATATTTGTGAAACTCTTCGTTTTCTAAGTCTTCTTTCTTCAAATCAACCCTAAACTGCGAAAAAGGATAATTATCGATACAGCAAAAAACGAACTAGGGTTTCAATCGAATTGAAAGGGATATGTTGACTAGGTGTTTTGTTTCAAGTGACAGATCTGTTGGATCTATAAATTGGAATAAAGGATATAATATTTCAAAGCAACTGCTGTTTGGTCTTCGACAACAGGCCCTGAGATATGGATAGACTACGATGACCTCATGATTTAGTCTTTTCTATACGTAACTCTAAGTGTTTTCAATGTTATCAATACAATATTATCTGATTTAAGTTAGAATATACACAATTTTTTTTGTGGAGTAAACCCTAATCGCGTTGAACCATGAAATGTTCACTATCTAGATTAACACAGAATTGTGCATCTTCAATCCATCTATGTTCTTTCTTCTATAGTTTTCTTCTAACCTAAAAAAACAGTTCGATCGATGTCATCTTTCCGAACTTTATCTGAGCCTCGATCTTCTATAGTTCTCTGGGATTAACGTTTTTAACTCTTAATTTAAGGCTCCCTCTGAAGAGATGATTTTGTAGTAGTTCATGGAAACACTAAAAGCTAATTCGTTTGAAGCGAAGAGATAAGTCTGACATAACAGGAAACAGAAGGCCAACACATGTTCATAATCAATCTTAAAACACAATGGTAATAGCAGACTCATTCTAACCAGAACGGTGAAAAAAAAACACAGAATATTATGAATTTCCTGTTGTCTTAAAACACATGTTTCTAGAAAATGTCTTACTTTTGGAAAGAAAGTTGAAGAAGTTGAGCTGCGAAAGATGAACTATCATGGAGAAATCAACCTCTATAGTCATTCAGAATGATTGAAGGACTGAGATATATACTCCTGATAATGCAACTTGCGCTGTCCTTTTCGAACTGTTCTGATGAATGCTAAGGTTCTTAAGCCAAGATGAAACCCATGAAGAATAAGAAAAATCCCATCAGAGAAATGATAAAATATTATTATTTGAGGAATAAATAAAATGATAAGCTACTTTTGACTTCCATTACAGGCCACTCCTTTCTTCATACTTCCCTGTGACATTGAGATCCTTCTGCAATAAAATCAGGGTTTTTTTTTTGCATCCCACAAGTTGCTCACTAAAAACAACTTCCTCCACTGAGATTTATGCAGAATCGTTAGCGGCTACATTCCAAATAATGTGTTTTGATTAAATAAACTAATTTGCGATACTATTAGGGTTGATTTAATGTTGTTTTAAAGCAAAAGAATTGGTTTTAGTGCATGAAAAATATGGAATGTAAATTGCAGAGACACCCCCACTTACCTTATATTATTATTGGATGCAGGGTCAGAGTCATTCGTTTCAAGGGTACCTTCCATTTATTATCTTTATCCTTTGCCCTTCGTCTCCTTCCCAATCCACCAAAAACTTTTTGCCTTCTTCATCATCTCCCTCTAGAACAAGGGTTTCTTCCATTTTTTTCATAATCTGTGACGTTTGTTTGGATCGGTTTTGCCAGTTTTTACTTCAGCCTGCAGCTAGAAAGAGGAGAAAAAGCTGTGAGAGCTCGAAGAGGATCTGATTCAAGAAACCTAGATCACTACTCAGGTTAATTTTGTAGGTTTTCTGTACTGATATACAGCTTTTGATGTAGAAGATTTTTCTAAGTGTTGTTTCTTCATATTTTGTTTCTCCGAGAAGGTGTAAGATTTAGATCTTCAAAACTGAGAATTTCATATTTTTTACTTCTTAATTTAGGGCTTTGATATGTGTTCTTTTTTGCATTCAGAGATTTTGAATATACTATTATGATCATTGGGGAGATAAAAATGCTGATTTAGAAAGAGAATCTAAGAGAAAAATTGCGCAAGAGCTTGGCATTTTTGACTGCAGAGAATTGTGGAGAGTAAAAGGAAAACAATTAACCAGATATAGCTAACAATAAGAAAATGATCTCTAGATTTAGTGAGTTGGCATGAACACCCTTGTGAAGTTGTTTAACTATGAGAGACAAAGAAGGAGAGAGCGAGATGGATATCAGATATTTAGATAGAATAGAGAGAGTGGCTAGTTAAGAGAGAGAAAGAGAGAGTTTCTGATAGCTAGTTAGAGAGAGAGTTGTTAAAGGATAGGAGGGTAAAGATCATCAAAGAATAACATAGTGAAGCAAAGTAAGTTTTTGTCCAACCTAATTCGTTTGTGAAGAGAAAAATCAGATTTATTATGTCCCACGAAATAAAAAAATAATGTTATAATCTGTTTGTCATAAAAAAGGACAGATGACATAAATGAGCTGATTTATTTCCTTATTATATAACCACTCTGATTAACTGGAAAAAACTACAGCAATAATCACGGAAAGCAACTGTTTCCCAGAGCAAAAAAGAGAAGAAAGTAAAAAAAAAAAAAAAAAGAACAGTTCTTCAACATTTTTTATGAATGAAAACAGATCAAAACTCTTAGATTTTGTTAGATGGATTATGAACGATTGATTTCTTTACTTATCTGGTTAGCTGATATCTCTATTTTTCATGTTTCTTCTTTGCTTTAACTGCAAAACCCTGAAAAAAAGTGTTTTTTGTTTCTGTAAAATAATGAATCTCTTACATAACTTGTTGAGAAGAAGAAATTTTGCAGTAAATATTCAACGAAATGGCATCTTCAAGCTCATACAATCCACCATGCGCGGCCTGCAAGTTCCTGAGGAGAAAATGCATGCCAGGGTGCATATTTGCGCCGTATTTTCCGCCTGAGGAGCCTCAGAAATTCGCCAACGTTCACAAGATCTTCGGAGCAAGCAACGTGACGAAGCTCCTGAACGAGATTCTCCCCAACCAACGAGAAGACGCCGTGAACTCTCTCGCCTACGAGGCCGAGGCCAGGGTTCGCGACCCCGTCTACGGCTGCGTCGGAGCCATTTCGTTTCTCCAACGCCAAGTTCACCGCCTACAGAAGGAGCTCGACACGGCCAACGCCGATCTCATACGCTACGCTTGTTCAGATATCACTTCCGCCATTTCTGCCCAGTCTGGAGTGAGTATTTTCAGTCTAAGAGGTGGCAACGGCGGCGGAGGCGGCGGCGGAGGTTACTATCAACCTCCTCCGTTACCTCTGCCCTACCCACTGCCGTGGAACGACGCCGGCGATATCCACGGCGGAGGAGGAGGTGGAGGACAAGGTGGTTTGTGAATGAAATGAAGGAAACCCCATTTTAGGGTTTTCTGTCATGGTAATGCTATTTATACATATACTATATCAAAGGCATAGCTAGCTAGACTTTCTCTTCCTGAGATTGGACATTTCCTAGCTAGCTACTGCATCACTTGGTTCAGCTTTTTTAAGGGTTTTATTTGGGTGATTAGTGCTTGATTAAACCTATGATTAAGCAATGTTTTTAGGGTTCATGTGTGCGATCAAGATCGAATAGACCTAATAAAGCTGTTATCTACTCAATATATCGTGCTTTGATTGTTATTAGAGTCTTAATTGCGTCATTAGTGACTGCTTAGTACGTTTCTTCTAGTATTTCTGTTGAAGATCTTTCTGAGTCACGGTAACGATACATTTGCCTGTGCAATTTGTACGGCTCAAATGAAATTACGTTACACTAAGCTTCAAGCTTAGTCATTGTTTAGTATATTTATATTCTTTGTTCTTGAGGACCCTGGACCACCTTTGAAGTTTCTCTCAAGCTTAATTTAATTGCGTGACATGACATTAAGCTGCTATTTTTACATATGATTGAGCTTTTCCTGTATTTAATTCCAGGCCAGAGAAACATCTCTTTATTGAATCATCGAGGGAAATCCAGACTACCATGAAGAAATTGAGAAAAAGAGCAGTGTTTTCTGGTAACAATTTGCTTAGTTTTTTTTTTACTGTAATAGTGTACAAGACCATTGGATGTAGCTTTGATTTTGATTTCTTTTTAGGATTCCATTTTTTATGAACAGCCTCTTCTCGTTCTTCTCTCATAGCTTTTTCAAATATCTGAAACAGTGGCCTGCAAATTGCTGTCCTCTCAAATGATCCCACCCACGAACTGGTTGGAATTGAGGGTTTTAATTGCCGAAAACCAATGGAGTTTGCCCCTAATTTCATGCACTATCTAGGTTACAAAACTATACTCTGCATCTTTTTTCTCATTCTATAAAAAAACGGATTTGTCGGTAAGATTTTATACCGAAGAACTACAATGGGTGCTAAAATAAACAAGTTAAAAGTGAAAAATAAAGCCAAAAAAAACTAGGGTTAGGGGCTTAAAGTATGATAGTTAGGGTTTATGGCATATTCTTGCAGAAAGGCTATCCATTTGATAATTTGGCAAAACATTATGACGTCTTTCTGTCTTTAAATTATTCATCATCGCAGAAAGTTTCGATTTCCTTTTTTTTTCTTCGACTATCTAATCTCTCTCTCTCTCTCTCTCTCTCTCTATATATATATATATATATATATATATATATATGTATGCACTTCTATGAGTGAGGGTGCAAAACACAGAAATATTTACTGTGAAACTCAAAATGCAGAGAAGTTAAAACTGTACGCACTCTCTGTGATCGCTTACTTTAATCTGGTCTTTTCTCCACGCACGCACGTTGAGTTCTCTGAATCATCTCTGAACATGGGTCCAACTCCAGTGGCTACTGTAAAAGAGTCACATCCACTGTCCTCCATTTCATCCCTCTCCTTCCTTTCTCTCTCTAAACTTTCTCTCTCCTTGCCTTTTTTTCTCCCAGTCAGCTTCCTCGAGATTACCCAAGGGCTTGCCTTTTTGCGTCTTGGAATTTTCGGCGAACCAAATCTATTCTCTCTTCTGCGCTGATGCTTTCACATTTTTTTCTTTTATTTTTCAGACAATTCGATTGCTTTTGCTTAACCAGTTGTTTTTTTCTTATGATTTCGTATCTCTGAGGAGCTCCACCGCCCGTGTAAGGAAAGTGTTTCTGAGATGTCTACTGTTACGCTCAGAAAGTCCTCAGATCTGATGGAGAAGAGGTTTAGATTTGTCTAAAAGGAGAGAGAGAGAGAGAGAGAGACTGCCATTAATGCAGAATCCATCAAACCAATCAATCTTCTTCTCTGCAAACGTGGGAGAGAAGCAAAGAAGAGCTGATTTATGTTCACTGCAAAAGACAGAAAAACAGACATCAACCGAGTTCAAGACAGAATATCTTAGAAGGTCTACACTGGATTATTGACAGAAGAAGAGTTCTTTGAAGGTCTCATTGATTTTGCAACGCTATCTCGAACTGAGTTTGACCGATGCATCATCGGGCGGGACATTTTCGGTTGATTTTCACTCCCAAAATTTTTAATTTGGACTTTTTCATACAAGTATAATATTCAAGAACAGCACACTGAAATCAAAGAAATCTCTCCCTGATTATTAAATGTGTTAACTTTTGAAATAAACAAGATAAATGAGTCTTGAGTTTAAACAGAACATGTGAAAATGGCCAAGTTTCAAAAATATCGATTTGTCAGTGTTTGCTTCATTCTCTTCTTATTCGACGACGTTCTTGATCGTATATTGCCACAAGTTGTTCGAACTACTAGTTATTCTTGCATATATGAAACTTTCTTATGTATATACATCTCACAATTTGTTAGTATTTTTTTAATGTATAAATTTAAAGTACTAAATTGCGAGAATTTATAGAATTTGTGGAGCATAGACGCATTCATACATTTGATGCCCAAGGAGTCTAAATTCATTTGTTTAAAACTTAGGCTTTTTTCGACTATTTTAATTAAACTCAAGCCCATTTTTGGTGTTAACCCTAATAATAAAACATGACAAACATCATAAATATAACGTTAATCAACCTGAAATTAAAATTCAAGTAAACAAATTTGGTTGGAAAAAAAAGATGTGAATTTAATGCATCCAAAAACAGAGTAAGAAATGCTTCAACTTCACCGTACGAGAACATATTTATTTTACTTATCAAAATTATTTGAACTGTGATTAGTTTTATAATGCGTATTCGCAATAAAACGTAACAAAATCTTGAATAACGAGTAGAAAATATTAAAAACTGAATAAATAAAGCAATTTTTTTTAAGAAAATAAAATATTAACGCAAAATCAATCGTTGATTTGTAATGTTGAAATCGAAATTGCTTCTACAAATTGAAATAATTTCTAAATACAAGCATTCCTCGGGACAAAGACATGACATGAGTGACAAAATCATAATATAAAATTAAAAAATAAATATCTTATAATAATAATAATATGAAAACGATGCCTAGCTCGGGCCTAACCTATGAACAATCAGTCTAGATTTCAAGATTCTTCTTTGACTTTAGGGTTCTTTTTTTCTAGTGGGTTTGCTTAAAACCACCATCGTTGTACGTACATTTATTATAACCTATGATTTAATTAATCATAATTTAGCCATGGCCGCCAGCAGCATTAGCACTGAGCTTTTGAGCGTTTGAAACCCTAATAAAAATACATGGTTTGTCGTAGGCTAATGATTAGAACTGATTCAACTGCACTTTGATGCAGCAGAAAGCAGTAGTTTCTCAGATCAGCCAATGATGGAGGGATTATTAAACCCTAAAAACCCTAATATTTTCATAAAGTATTGAAATATATTCTCATTAGTGAGTTGATTTAAGTCTCTAGAACCGGCGAGATGATCCTGATTTGCAGAATATTGGTAGATTTTGGCTTTCTCAGTAGTGTGAAGCTTGCGTGATTCTTCGTTGACCGTTTAGTGCCTGTTTTTAAAAGAAAAGAGAAGGGTTCTTAAAGCGTTTCGGTTCGATTTGTGTTACTTTTGTTGTTATAATGCTTGTTTAAATGGTATAAACTTTGATTAAACTAATAGCCGTTTATAATCGAGCAAAATCGAATCAATTTATGCCTATCCAAATCCACTTAACTTAGGGTTAATAAAGTTATCGAATCGGTACTTGATATCGATCTTAATCATTTAGAATAAGCGCCAAACTTTTGACCATACGACGTACGCAAATAGATTCGAGAAATGACCTAGAATGTTATTGGTTAGGGATGAACAAATTGTGGTTCATAAGAACTTTCTCGAATTCGGAGGCTTAGTGTTTTTTTTTTT
>QAOC01035943.1:0-18168 GCA_003255005.1 Begonia fuchsioides | reverse complement strand
GTGAGTGATATCCAGCCAAGCTTCCGTCAACCCTTGTCGCAAAACCTCGGTGCGTCATATCCGAGCTTTCTCCAAGGTCTACCTTTCTAAACACTTTGATTGCTCAAGTGTTTAGATAGATCGCCCCACCTCTTCCTAAATTCCATCCCGTTTCCCGAGCCATCAAACCTGCCCCACCGCCGATTCCGGTTCATCCACTACCTTCCGAACCACCATCATATTTTACCGTGCCATCTCATTATTTCCATTGTCTAGCTTCCGCAAACCACCACATTATCGACCATTCCATCGACCGTTCACCAAACGCCCGAGCCAAATTGTCTCGCGCGAACACTAACTGATCACGACGTGCAAAACACCCCGCCGTTGCACACCAACTTGGTATCAGAGCTAAAGTTCCTATTTTGATTGTACAAATCCAATTTTTACATCAATGGAACGCATGGTGACACGCAGCGGAACCGTCTTCGGAAACAACCGCGACAACGCCACCACGAGCGAGCAAATGCTCCACTCCGGACCTCCCGAGCATGAACCAAGCGTCCAAGAGCAATTGGATGCTAACAACCAGCAGATGGAAGATCGTTTCTCGGCCAACGAGCGCTTAATGCAAACGATCCTTCAACGATTGGACACGATGGCCAATCATCAAGCGTAACATCCGTCCGCACCACCGCCCATGCGAAGGCCCGAGAACGACAATTTCCAAGCCCGGCCACATGACTCGGATGGATCCGATGATGAGTACTTCCCGAACCAGCGCATTAATCAGGAAGATGAAAGGCGACTCCCGAAGATCACAATTCCCTCTTTCAACGGCGCCGACGGGAACACCTACCTTGAGTGGGTCGAAAAGGTAGATTCAATTTTTAACCTT
Organism: Begonia fuchsioides; assembly: GCA_003255005.1. NCBI lineage: Eukaryota > Viridiplantae > Streptophyta > Magnoliopsida > Cucurbitales > Begoniaceae > Begonia > Begonia fuchsioides. The sequence goes on along the minus strand of QAOC01035943.1, from coordinate 17,291 downwards.
TATAATTATTCCGAGAAGCTCAAAGTTCAATTAGCATCATTGGAGTTCATGGAATATGCAGTACTTTGGTGGAGGTGCCACCGAGCACAACTCCGGCGCGAGAGACAACCCGATGTCTCGACATGGGACACGATGAAGGAACATATGCGCGCCCGGTTCTTGCCCAATTACTATCGGCAAGAATTATTCTTGCAGGGCTAAGGCAAGACGAAAGATCGGTCGAGGAATATCTCACCGAGTTTGAGACTTTGCGGATCTGGTGTGAATTAGAGGAACCTAGTGAACAAATCATAGCCCGGTTCATTAGAGGGCTTCAAAGGGATATTGGGGATGTCGTGGAATTGCAAGCCCATGACTCTTTTGACTCACTTATTCAAATGGCCCTAAGAGTCGAGAGACAAGTCAAACAGAGGGGCAAACTCACAGACACGAGACCGATCCCGCGCGCGGCCACGCCTTACCGCCCGGCGCCCGAGCACCCGACCACGGCCCCGGCCGCACCATGGGCCCCTAAGCCGACCGTGCCCATGAAAGCCCAAGAGCCGAGTTGTGAAGGATCTCGGACCCGAGAGATCCAATGTTTTAAATGTTTGGGCCGAGGCCATATGGCAGCACAATGCCCTAATCGGAGGGTGATGACTATCCTCGAAGGGACCGAGGAAATTGTAAGCGAGGACGAGGGCCAAGTAAAGGCCGAGGAAAAACCGAGCCCGATCGAAGGCGAAGTCATCTACGCCCAAGATGGGCCAAGACTTATGATGATCCGACCCATCCTTACCACGCAACAACAACCGGAGGATCATCAACGCACCAATCTCTTACTTGACCGAGGCCTTGGATTATATCGGGATGAGTTCCCGGGAACACCGCCCGACGGATCACCACCCCCTCTAGGGAACGAGCTCCTCACTTTACCGGTCCGCGCCGACAACATGCCGACCCGCGCCAAGGACCGAGGATCGGGGCCCCACACCGAGGCCGTGGGCCCCAAAGCCAAACACGAGCGCCTCACCAACCGTAGGCCAAAAGAGAAAACTTTTCATCATAATTTTCAAGCGGGAGATTTAATTTGGCTAAAGCTACGAAATTGGAATTACAAGCAAGCCAAATTACTCCCATGGGACGAAGGACCTTTCCGAGTGACCTAGAGACTCAATTCGAGAACGTGCAAACTCGCACTTCCGGGAAAGTATAGTGTAACAACCGCGGTCAACATCCGAGATCTCGCTCCATATTTGGATGATGACCCGGAGGACTTGGAGGAGAACGGGATAGATTTGGGGACAAATCCTCAAGTACCCCGGGAGGATGATGTGCAACGGGAGCACATCACCAATCTAGCGCCGAGGAGCACGGCCAAATTTGCTAATTTGTGTGCTCGTTTTGTAGGAAACATAACCTCGGAGTCACCCACGGAGAATGGCCAAGAAAAGCCCAAGGCGTCCATCACATGGCTAGACACGAGCGTGACCGAGCACATCAGGCCGGACATGGCGGCCCATGCCGCGGGACATACGACCTTGACCGCGGACGCCGCGACCTTGACCGCACACACCGGGCCGGACATGGGAACCCATGCCGCGGGACATACGAGCTTGACCGCACACGCCGGGCTGGACACCACGACGTTCACCCGGAACGCACACGCCGGGCCGGACATAGCGGCCCATGCCGCGACCAGCATCGGATCGACCGGGCCACGCGATACGGCCCACGCCGAGACCCATTAGGGTCTCGGCCAACTTCAATAAGTGGCCGAGCGCCACATTTCCTTTCAGCACTTAGAAACTTAGAGAATGAAGAGGATCAAGCCTAGAAATCAAGTGGACGGACTTTCAGCCCAAGACACAGCCAAGGCCGAGGCCCATGCAACACTCAAGGAAGCCCAATGCATCCTTCAAATTTGCCAGTGTCAAATCTTCGTGGATAAGATATCTTGGCTGGAAAATAACAAACAAAAGGATTTGGGGGGATTCGCACGCACGAAATCCCATGATTCTCGGAGATACATATCTCGGCCGATCGCACCCGAGCGCACCCGCCAGCGCGCCCAGAGGCGCACCGGACCCACCTGCGCGGCCGACAGCGCACCCGAACCACAATGCAATCCGAGATCCGCGTACCAAATCATCCGAGACGTCCAATTCATCCGATGGCTTGAGATTACTAGTTCTCTAGATTTACGTTTTCGTTTTTGTGTATTTAAAGAACATTAGACCTACTTGTTTACTTAGTGAAGTTTATCAATACAAGAGCTTTTAGCCTTATTGATAATTCCCTCAAATCGACGTTACTTCTCCGGTGAGTCATATCCGGCCAAGCTTCCGTCAACCCTTGTCGAAAACCTCGGTTCATCATATCCGAGCTTTCTCCAAGGTCTACCTTTCTAAACACTTTGATTGCTCAATTGTTTAGATAGATCGCCCCACCTCTTCCTAAATTCCATCCCGTTTCCTTTAGCCATCAAACCTCCCCCACCGCCGATTCCGGTTCATCCACTACCTTCCGAAGCACCATCATATTTTACCGTGCCATCTCATTATTTCCACTGTCTAGCTTCCACAAACCACCACATTATCGACCATTCCATCGACCGTTCACCAAACGCCCGAGCCAAATTGTCTCGCGCGCACACCAACCAATCACGACGTGCAAAACACCCCGCAGTTGCACACCAAGGCCATATGCCCTAAGCCTTAAGCTATGAACCATATGCCCGAAGCCATAACCCCTAAGCCTTAAGAGCTAAGCAATATGACCTAGGTCCTATACACTAAGCGCTATGCCTTAAACCTTAAGCCTTAAGCCATAAGACCTAAGCGCTATGCCGAAATCGCAAAGCCCTTAGTACCAAGTAATAACCTCTAAGCCCTAAGTCATATGTGTTAAGCCTTAAATCTGGAGCCCAAAACTTTAAGCCCGTCATAAGCTGTAAGCCCTAAGCGCTGAGCCCTAAGCACTAAGACGTAAGTCCTAATCATTAAGCACTAATGATGAGAATCACAGGGATATCAAACCCGAGACCCTTTAAAAGTGTGGGAAAAGATACATGGATTGCCTTTGAATCAAGTACCAAAAACTTGACTCGAACCTTGCCCACAAAACCTAAGTTATCAAACAAGGAGCTTGACCCAAGCCAAACTTATCAGTAAGAACCAAAGCTATGAAAGTTGATCTATCAAGAATTAACTTGATGAAGATCGAGTTCTTCTCAAAGAACCAAAAAGAAAATTCTCTCAGAACACTCAAGTGAATTAATCATAAACGTTGTGTCACATTACAATAGATTGGATGCCTTTATATTGGCTTATACACTTTCTAAAATAACAAGTAAATTAGGAAATAGAAAGTAATTAGGAAACTTAACTAAATAAAAGAATAAAAGAAAGAATTTTTGGAATTGTTGCGGGGCACTTCTGTTTTAGTAAATTGTGCATTTTGCCAAGCAAACGATGTCCTATTTTTATGATCCAACCCATTCAAAAGAGGATTTGAAGGCAGCTACAACTTTTTTAAGAAAACTTTTTGAAATATGTAACATCCTTCCTAGATCGGAATTTTTTATTCGTTTTAGTTTTTTTACATTTTCTTGTAAAAATTGTTTGAGCCATACATGAAAACTAAAGTCACGTAAAACATAATTACAACATGTTCGGTTTCTTAAAGTATTTACAAGCCATATGTAGAAAGTTGAAAACTTGTTTTCCTAATAATTATTTACGATTCTTTAAAATCCTTACCCACAGGTTAAAATCTGCTCAAATATCATCGACCACTCCCATGAACAAAGCGATCCGTCTCATACACCTCTCAATGTACGTCTTCCTCACCTACATCATAAAACTCATCTATGAGCATAAGCCTCAGCAAGTAGTATAAAATATGCATGAACATGTACATGATATGCAAAAGTAAATATTTTCTTTTCGTTTATTATTGGTCTTTCATTTTTTTAATTTCTATCATTCCTTATCATTGGGGCTTCACGACAAGGAACAAGAAATCACAAACTTGAGTCCACCTAAGGGGACAGACAACTCTATTTCAAGGGTTGAGAGACCACAAACTTGAGTCCACCTAAGGGATAGCCAACTCGATTCCAAGGGTTGAGAGACCACAAACTTGAGTCCACCTAAGGGAACAACCAACTCAAACCCCTTCCTAGTGATATTTTCGTAACTTTCTCTTACTTTCTTTTATCTTTTTCTTTTGTCGTATATTAAGCTAAACCCGAAACAACCATTTTTATATTATGTTTCATATGAAATCTCATGCATAAAAGTAGTTCATAACTTTCTAACATTAAAACAACAATCCATCATATCATAAACTGAATCATGCTTTTCTACAGTATTTTGTGTGTGCATCTCATCTTAACATATAAAATATAAAACAACAACAAAGTCCTATGTTTCTATGATGTAGACTTAATTAAGGGCAAAACATAGACAATACTACTTACCTTAATTATCCTTAGCAACTATTTGAGCAATAGATAAAATTACCTTCACCTCAATTACCTAAAATCATTAAACAATTTTTGGAATCACTGCCATGTTTTGGGGTACTTACAATTGCCACAGAATCAATCCCATGTTATGTACATCATGAACTGCTATGATTCCCATATGTCACTCAAGGTGTCTAATTCAACTTGCTAAAACATCTAGGGCATGAGATTAGTCTATCATTGGTTTCAGATATGAAATCATAAATTGCACAGAATTGATAGTTTTATGGTAACTTTGAGAAAATATGCACAATCTCTACCATTTCGAATTTCCATCATTCATAAACATATATATGATATTCCAACATGATTGGTTAACTAGTAAACAGGACCGTAGAGCAAAAATTTTAATTCTTATTTATCCTTAAATTAATAGTATGTATAACCATAATTAATCTAAAGCAAGTAGTATAAGGTCATACCTCTTCATTTCTATATCAGTAAATTCCTCTTGATGAGAGGAACACTTCTCCTCAAAAGATTGGAGGCCAATTTCAGCTCATTCCCCTTCAACTNGCTTCTTGCATTTTCTTGGTTCTTGATCTTTTCATTGGGACTCCAATTCCTTTCAATTGGTCTTGTATCACTACTTGATCTGCATCATCTCTCCTTCCTCGAGAAGATTCATCCTCAAATCTCCTTCATCATACAAAGATAAGTCACTAACATTGAAAGTGGCACTTACATTACAAAATTCACTTGGCAAATCAATTTTGTTGGCATTATCATTGATTCTCTCCAACACTTGAAAAGGACCATCTCCTTGAGGTCGCAACTCATTTTTCTTTCTACTTGCAAATTTGTCTTTCCTTAGGTGAATCCAAACACAATCTCCTAACTCGAATACGACTTTTGTTTGGCTTTTGCTTGCCTGTCGCGCATAATGCGCATTTTTTCTCTATATTCTCATTGACCTTTGTATGCAAATCCCTAACAAATTCTTTCTTCATTCTTTGCATCAAAATTAACAAACTCATTAGTAGGCTAAGGTAACATATCCATAGAAGTTAAAGGATAAAAACCATACACTATTTCAAATGGTGATTAAGATGTAGTTGAATGAATGGCTCTATTATATGGAAATTCAACATGTAGTAGACACTTCTCCCATTGTTTAAAATTCTTACAAATTATTGCTCTTAACAAAGTATATAGTGTTCTATTAACTACCTCAGTTTGTCCATCCGTTTGTGGGTGTGCTAACTTATTCTACAAAGTTCTTCAAAAGTAACTTAAAAATTTAACATCTCAATCACTCACAATTATTTTTGGTAAGCCATGCAACCACACAATCTCTTTAAAGAATAAATTCGCAACTCCATATCATGTTCCATCAACTATATTATAAATTTCTTATTCAATCCTCAAATAAAACGTGTCATGGTTGCTTTCTCATCTTCCTCTATGTTGGCTTTCGTCATGGTTCATTCTATCTCTTTGTAAAAATCTTCCACACTTTTTGAACCTTGTTTTAGTTCTTGCAATTTCCTAGGAAAATCTCGATGATCATAAGTAGGAACAAATCTTTTGAGCATAAATGTTTTCATTTCTTCCCACGTTGAAACATATATTTCTTCATGCCTTCTTTGAATTCTCACTAGTTGATCTGACCATGTACTTGCATAGTTCATGAATTCCATTGAGACCAACTTCATTTTCTTTTTCTCGGTATAGTTGTGACAATCATAAATATGGTCAACCTTCTCAGACTCTTAATGTCGCTTAGGTTGCAATCTTCTTGGTTTTTTCTAGGATACTGCTCTTTTTTATAACTGTTGCTCTCATTCTAAGACTCACCATCTTGCTCTATTTCTTTAATATTTCATTGTCCAAGGCTACTTGTTTGAGCAGCTAACATATTCAATCTCATTTAAAAAAATTTTATCTCTACTTCTTTGGCTTTCTTGTATGCCTCTAGATAAACAATAATTTGACTTTCATCCATACTGATTTCTCAATATAAGAAACAAAAGCAATTAGTATCGAATAGATAAGGAAATAAATGACTTACACTCAATCAAGGTCAATCACACTCGTATTTCTCTCAATTAACGAGCTTACGGGTGTCAATCCAACCTTTACAACTTGACTCTTCTTTCTCAGAGGCGTCACCCCTTTTGGACTCTTCTTTATGAGAGGTGTCACCCCTTTTTAAGTTCGTTCAAAAGTATTTTTACAAGAATTTGTAATTTCTAAACTGACTCTCTCAATCAGAAGATGAATAATCAAAAGTAGATACAAGAGATAAGAGAGTAAAATAGCTCAAAAATAGTTTTAGCAGCGTTTTGATGTATTTTTCTCTCTAGGAAATCAGCTCCTTCAATTGGCTTCTCATCAACTATTTATAATTTTTGCAGGTGCTCAGGCTCAGGCGGTCGACAAATGTACGGGAGACGTCGACATCAATAAAGTCGTTTAGACTCATAAGGAAATAGCCGTTGGAAGTTTGTCTCTACAGTTTTCCCTGAGCGGTCGACATATTCGTGAAGCGGTAGACATAAGTATAGTCGTTTGGACTTTGAAGGTGCTGCGGTCGACATAGGCTCCGTCTTAGGAACTTTCCATCAGTCGACATAAGTCTTGAGCGGTAGACATAAGATCCGTCTCTTTAACTTCGGCGATCGACACAAGTCTTGAGCGGTCGACTTAAGATCCGTCTCTGGAACTTCGGCGGTCGACATAAGTATTTAGCGGTCGACATAAGTTTTGTCTCTGGAATTTTTTTGGTAGACACAAGTGATCATTGGTCAACATATCCTGAAAAAGTGACAAAATTCTACAACACTCGACCAACTTGTTAGACATTTATTTTACCCTTCGATAAGGGTATTTCACATGAGAGATTAAGTCTATGAAATATATTACAACATTATTCAATTTAGCTTTCATACATAGTTAATCAATAATACACTTAAATGATAATTATCATAAAAATAGTTGGTTACTTTAAACACCTTTAAAGCCAACAACGTTGTCGACAAAACCTAAGTTATCAAACATGGAGCTTGACCCAAACCAAACATGTTGGTAAGAACCAAAGCAATCAAATTTGATCTATCAGAAATTAACTTGATGAAGATCGAGTTCTTCGCAAAGAACCAAAGAAAAGATTCTCTCCAAACACTAAAGGTGAATTAATCATTAAAGTTGTGTTCTATTACAATAGCTTGGATGCCTTTAAATTGGCTACACACTTTCTAAACTGACAACAAGTAAATTAGGAAATATGGTTGTAGTTAGGAAACTTAACTAAATAATACATAAAAGAAAGAATTTTGGAATTGGTGCGGGGTACTTCTGTTTTGCTAAATTGTTTAAACCAGCCAAACGACGTCCAATTTTTATGATCCATCCCATTCAAAAAAGGTCTTCAAGGCAGATACATTTTTTTGAAGAAAACATTTTGAAATAACTTTGGGAAGGTTATGGAATCTGCCGATAAACTCTTGCTGGTCAAGTAATAATTTGATTTAAGGAAAGTCACATATTATTTCCTATTTCCTTTGTCCTTTCAATATCTTGTAGTAGGCTTTGGCTCATAGGCTTGTGTCCTTGAGCACCTTGCATGACATCAATATTTTCTTTAACACTTGACATAATAACCATTTTGTTTTGATGTTGAATAGATTCTTTCTTTTCGATTTTCTCTACTAAATCACATAGTGCTTCATGGATTTTATTGGTTATTGACCTTCTCATTGGGCTCCAATTCCTTGCAATTGGTCTTGGATCACCACTTGATCCGCATTAACTAAGCACTACATGCTAAGCACGAAGCCCTACAACCTCAGTGCTAAGCCTAACAAACTAAGCTTTAAGCCTGAACCCTAGGACCTAGGCCCTAGTGACACGAAATTGAATTGGAATGATAGGTTAATTCATTTGTTCTCGGATTAAGGACACATGAACTGATTTTGGTGAAGGTTGGCCGATTTTATGGAGGTCGGAATGTGATCGGGGAGGAGGAATTTATGGAGAACTCTCTCCTTCAAAAATGAAGGTTCATATCTGGATTAAGGAGGAGATATGAATAGAAGTTTGTGACCTCTCTCTATCGACTATCCAATATAGAGTACTTGGATGAATGCATTTGGAATGGAAGATATCAATACAAAATGTAGTGAAGAGCTAAATGTAACTTGCTACTAACCTTCTTCCTTGCAAGGATGATGGAAAGCAACAAGAAAAACTCAACTTACTAGCTCGAAAGTAAGTTTAATTGAAGGTGCTTCTTGGACGGCCAAATGTGACTCACCGTAAATCGATCTGAATGAAGCTTAGGAAATGGATTCCAAAGAAATGCCAATGCACTCTAATTTCCAATATCAAAAAGCTCATTAAACCTATCCTATAGTGAGGTATTTATATACTCTAAGTGAGCTGAACTTATAGCCACATTCGGTTGAATGAATCATCCCAAGCTGAGTGACTACATTCACCTTGAAATAAAAAAGGAGGTAACTAATTCTAGAGACTTCTTAGCAGGTAACTAACATCACATTGAAGAAAATAAACTTCTTCAATGTGAAGAAGAGAGTTGGTTGCTAATCAAAAAGTAAAAACCCATAAAACCCATAAGAAACTCTTAAAACCCATTAAAAACCCCATTAAACCCATGTCATTCCCATGTACACGAAATTAAGCATAAAATGAGTTGAAACTAAATTTTTTTTTAAAGGAATGACCATACAATGCTAGAAACTAGGTGCACCAAATGCGATGTTCTCGGATGCACTATCTTTTCGGGTACACTTCACTTGTTCTCCTTGATCCATCCATGAAATAAGATGCTTGAGTTAATCTTGATCATTAGAAGATTGATCCATAAATGATATTCCAATAGATATAATCACTGAAAAATGAACAAAAAAATTACAAAATCCTTTGGCTTGGCTTCGGGTTATGGCACCTTGAGGAAGGGGAACCCGAGGCATGTCATCCTCCTGGGGTGTTTGAGGATTTGTCCTAAAATCTAGAGGCTGAACCTCTTCCTCCAAATCATCTAGTACTTTCCCAATGTAAAGAGATAAGTCTTGAACATTGAAAGTAACCGATACCCCATATTCTCCAGCAACTTAAGCTTATAAGCATTCATATTAATCTTCTCAATAATTTTGAAAGGACTATCAACTCTTGGTGCAAGTTTGGAATCCCTTTTTCTTAGAAACCTTTCCTTACGCAAATGCAGCCATACTAATTCTCCCACTTGAAAATTCATTGCTTTTCTTCCTTGGTTAGCATATTTAACATAGGACTCGTTAGGCTTTTTGATGGATCAACTAGCCCTTTCATGCAAGTTCTTTACTTATTCGGCCTTCTTTGGTCCATTCAGATTGGTCACTTCATTGTTAGGAAAAGACGCTAAATCAAGAGGAGTTAAAGGATTGAAACAATAAACTACCTCAAAAGGAGTCATTTGAGTCGATTAATGAACACTTCGGTTATATGAAAATTCAATGTAAGGGATTTGTATGTCCCAATCCGTGCGTTTCTTACTCACAATGCTTCTCAACAAATTTCCCAAAGTGTAGTTTACTACTTCGGTTTGTCCATCCGTTTGAGGGTGTAAAGATGTACTAAAGAGCAATTTTGTACCTACTCTTTTCAAAAGTGTCTTCAAAAAAACTATGAAGAATTTGGTATCCCGATCCAAAACTATGGACCTTGGAATACCGTGAAGGCGCACCACCTCCTTAAAAAAGAGTTCAGCCACATGGATAGCCTCATCGGTTTTTATTATAAGCTAAGAAGTGAGCCATCTTGGTAAACCGATCTACTACCATCACAATAGAATCTTTGGCCCTACTAGTACGTGAAAGACCAAGTAAAAAATCCATACTAACCTCAACCCATGGATGACTCGGGATAGGTAAAGGCATTTAAAGACCTTGAGGTAGCACCTTACTTTTGGCCTTCTTGCAGATGATTCATTTCTCCACAACTTTATGGACGTCCCACAACAAATGAGGCCAATATAAATGCTTCTTGAGTGCTTCTATGGTTTTCTTCTCACCAAAGTGGCTAGCTAGTCAACCACCATGTGCTTTCCTGATGAGGGATTCACGGATTCCCCCATGAGGAACACAAATCTTGCAACCCTTGAATACCAATTCAATCAAAACAAAAAAAAAAGAGCTTTTTACTGAAATAAGCAATTAATCTCCAATCTTGCAATAAAATAGCTTCAATCCCAAGCCCAGATGCATCACATTCTGCTTCAAAAACTTTGTTGAAATTAGTAACATGAAAATAGGGGAGACAATAGAGCTAAAGCCCTTGATAAATCTTCTATAAAATTGACCAAGACCATGGAAACTTCTAACATCGGTGATGCTCTATCACATCCCTTTTTCTTTTGACATAAATTTTTATGATTTTTGGAAAGGCGTTTGGCTTCAAATTCTTTTCGTAAAACTCAGCGGAAGCATTTGGATAAAATTGTGAAAAACCCGTCATTTATTCAAGCCAAACATAATATCATTCATATAAAACATATTTATAAAACGTTTAGTACACATGTTTATAAACATTGTTTGAAACTAAACACTCTAATATACATCAAAACATTTCTTGACATCCCCATGGGTCGGCACTTAACGATTCAAGCTTCCCGCACCGGATCTGCCTCCTCCACGTCATGATCGTCACATCAAACAGGGAGGGCTAAGTCCCTCACCTTCATCTTCATCACCTACATCACAAAGCATAACCGATGAGCCTAAAGCTCATTAAGTAATCGAATGAGCCTATATGCCTAACATGAGCATGGCGTTTCTTGAAAAACATGCACATTCATTTTGTTCTTTATCGTTATCTTGACTTAACTTGACATGTGTGGGCGTCACATCGTATGAAAGTGAAAGGCACCATATGGCCTCCATGAGACAGCAAATTCCACCTTCTCCCATAACTTGATCTTGACTTTAAATACATTTATGCATTGGATGATTAATGTGTCCCATACCACCTTCATCATCCGTTGAGTGACATTTTAAAAACATGCATGAGAAAACATATTCGTATCTTTCATAAAACATGATGCATGGACATGCTTTCATGCAATACTTGATAACTTAATATGATTCATGCATAGCTTGATAACTTAACATCATACAATCAACATAGCACAAACATCTCCAAGTTAAATTGTATCTTTGTTACTAAACGTACTTTACATATTTTTCATGCTTTATATACTTAGTCGATACTTAGCATAATATACAATCACAACCAATGACATACAAACACCAATCAAGTCCATATTACTGGGTTGGTGCGCGGTGTGATACACCCCAAGCAGAATTCAATACATACTTAATGTAACATGTTCATTTCATAATTGATTTAATTAACCTTAATCCTACTCTTTGTGATGCAGTCCCAAAATGGGCCAAACACATGCATAATTACTTACTTCATCTCCTTAGCTTAGGCTTAGTATTCTGAGTCCTTAAGGATCCAATGAGCTTTGCTTATATACCTTAACATCATAACATAAAATAATATAAGCAAAACTCGTAATACTTTATTTTACCAGAAACTTTTGGCATTCATAAATTTTGCTACGAAACTCTAATCAAAACACTTAAGGTACCAAATTCATACTTAAGATGTCCAATACATTTATTTAGAAGACGTTGTGATCAGATTCTCACTTACAAGTCTCATAAATTCTACATCTTTAAACTCGGGTATAACATGACCATATTAGTTCATACCCTGTTTTTACCTCAAATTCCGATATACACAACTTTCACTACACTAATCGGATCAGAACGAATAAGGTTCCAATCTAAACCTTAGCTTGTTGGACACACTTCATTAGAAGAGATCATGACCGAATTGAAAATCAAAGACTTAGTAAAATTTACATTTCAGAAACTAGTTAACATGACTTATAAAGTGTATACTCATAAACTACCTTCACAATTTCATGTATTCTTAACCATGTAACGTAAATTCCATTCTTTATAAGTCATTACAGAATCAAAATGAACATCTTAAAGGTATTTCCTAGAACCCTAGGGCTTGAGTCTTAGGCTAACCATCTCTTAATCCACGTGGCACTTTCTTATTGGTCCATCCAAAATTAATCATAGAATAACTTCCTTAAAAATTCAATTGAAAATTCAATATTTCAGTAATATAGTGTCAACCTCTCATTCAAGGTGTCACCCTTAACCAGCCCGAGAGTTCAAGGTGTTGACCTTTAATCATTTCATAACTTTTGCTCCACAACTCTGATTTTCATAATTCAAATAACCATAGTTGCCTCATTGAGTTAACTTTAACTTTGTAACTGACGTAAACTTCAAAATAATATTTTAACATAATCAAATATACAAAAGACCGAGCATCGCTAAAAAGTTCATAACTCTATAGTCCAGATTTCCTTTACCAAATTCAAATGAGCATAACTTCCTTGATAATGATTCATTTCTAATAATTAAGGTGTAAAATTGTTCCTTAAAAAGTCCACTATAACTTCTTAAAAGACATTAAATTCAGAAAACTAATGTGTGTCAATCTATGTTGACAAAACCGAGAGTATGCATTGCTTGAAATCCAGAACTGGTCGACCGCTCGTCTATTGTGTCGACCGAAAGAAGTTCCCAAGAGTGACTTGTGTCCACCGCTCGTCTATTGTGTCGACCAAAAGAAGTTCCCAAGAGTGACTTGTGTCGACTGCTCATCTATTGTGTCGACCGAAAGAAGTTCCCGAGAGTGACTTGTGTCGACCCTTCTTAAATCATGGGGTCGGCCTAAAGTATTCAATTGTGTCAAACCACTCCTAAATCCTGTGGTCGACCAAAGTCTTCAATTGTTTCGACCCCTCCTCAGTCCTGGGGTCGGCCGAAAGTGTTCTAAAACACTTAGAAGATTTTCTAACTTTTCCGAATAACATCATTACTTATACCCCTTAAACCTTATTTTCTTCATCACCTTCAACCTACTAAATTGCTCACATCCACAATACTTAAATTCCTCAATAACTACCCAACATTCATGAAATAACTATTAAACATTTACATCCTAAAGTCACAAAATTCTAAAATAAAAAATGAGGGTTGTTACTGTAACATCCCTCTTTTATTTGACATAAATTTGTTTTTTTAGAAAGGCGTTTGGCTTTAAATTCTTTTCATAAAACTTAGCGGAAGCATTTAGATAAAATTGTGAAAAGCCCATCATTTATTCAAGCCAAACATAACATTATACATATAAAGCATATTTATAAAACGTTTAGTAAGCACATTTACAAANTGACATAAATTTGTTTTTTTAGAAAGGCGTTTGGCTTTAAATTCTTTTCATAAAACTTAGCGGAAGCATTTAGATAAAATTGTGAAAAGCCCATCATTTATTCAAGCCAAACATAACATTATACATATAAAGCATATTTATAAAACATTTAGTAAGCATATTTACAAACATTGTTTGAAACTAAACACTCCAAAATACATAAAAACATCTCTTGACATCTCCACGGGTCGGCACTTTACAATTTAAGCTTCCTGCACTGGATATGCCTCCTCCACGTTATGATTGTAACATCAAATAGGGACGGCAAAGCCCCTCACCTTCATCTTCATCACCAACATCACAAAAGCATAAACTATGAGCCTAAAGCTCATTAAGAAATCTCATGAACTTACATGCCTAACATGCTCGAGCTTTCGTACATACATTTAGTTTATTTCATTCTTTATCATTCTCGTTTACTTGACCTGGCTTTCCACCCCATAACCGCCATGACCACAGACCCCAGCAGGTAGCCCTCAGCCCTCGCTACCCAGAAAGCACAAGCCCTCGCAACCCAGAAAGACCAGTCCCTCGCGACCTGAATTTAACTCGTGTGCCCTGACCAAAACCTCCACCCCGTGGTTCCACCAAGGTCCATCACATTTTTGGGTACCACCCCATGACATCACCTAGCCCTCTCGACCACGCTTACCACCCTGTGGCTTCATCCCATTGTTTCAGCTTTACATACATTAACGCATTGAATGCCGGAGACGTCCCATACCATCCCGACATCCGGTTAGGTGACATTTTGAAAACATGCATGGAAAACATTTTCATTTTTTCTTAAAACATGATGCATGAGCATGATCATGAGCATACATATGCATAACATATTAAAAATAACTAAATCATATGCAAACATACAATAAGCAAACGTCTCTCTGTAACATGAATGACATTCATAGACTTTCTTAGCATAATTATACTCATAAAGCAATTTACACATCAAACATCAAAAAATGTAAATCAAGCACTAATCAAACCCAAAGCACTTGGGTCGGTGTACGGTGCAATACACCCTAACAGAATATTATCATTAATATACTTATAATTATTAATCAAATAGATTATTCATACTAACAATACAACCTTAACTCAATTCTTTGTAATGTAGTCCCCTAAGGGGCCAAAGACAAGCAAAGATTTACTTACCTTAGCTGCGTTCTCGAATCAATCCACTTGAGTCCCTTTTTAATCCAATAAATGACCTAAACATATAAATCATATAAGGATCAGAAATTGCATAAAGTCTTAACTTTCTATTCCAACTTTGAACAACTATAACTTCCTTGATAATGATATATTCCGGATGATTAAGGTGTCAAATTGTTCCTTAAGGAGTCTACCATAACTTCTAAGACGACACCAAATTCAGAAAACTAAAGCATGTCAACTTATGTGGAAAAAACAGAGGGCATTCACTGTTTGAACCCCGATTCGGTCGACCCAAACTGTAAGGGGTTGACCCATGTCGACAAAATAGAGACCGTGTATTTTTAATTTGAGAATCGGTCGACCCAACCTATAAGGGGACCGCAGTTCTTCCCAGTTTGTTTACACTTACTTGCAACGTCCATAACTTTTCATTCATAGCTTCAAATTGAGTGATTCAAACAACTATATATCACTCTAAGAGTCTACTTTAACTCTTAGGAAGGATATAAACTAAAATTCTTGCTAAAATTAGACTGAATCTCAAAAGCCTTATTCTTACACATAGTCAACTGGTTTTGTAACAACCTACATGAAATTCTTCATTTTTATCCATCAATTCAACAAATACCATCATATTATCCTTACTGAACCTAAAAAAAATTCTAAAAGATAGAAAAATACCTTGTACTTTGGTCTCCTTGAAACTTTAGAGTTTTTCACTTCACCTCTCTTAAGATTACTAACTCTCTCACAAAATCTTTTTTTTTCTCGATCTCACTCTCCCTTGTCAAGACGTGAGAACTCAGAGAAAATAGGGAGAAGTAATCTGCTGGAAGTGGAGAATGACAGACCATACCTTCTTATCACCTTAATTAAACAAAAATCAATGTTTCTTTAACGTCCATCCATTAGGATTTTCCACGTTTTGGCCGACTCTTTAACTTGAGTCGGTGAGAATGTGTCGACTGCTCGTCTATTGTGTCGATCAAAAGAAGTTGCCGAGAGTGACTTGTGTCGACCGTTCATCCATTTTATTGACCGAAGGAAGTTCCCAAGAGTCATTGACTGCTCGGTCCTGGGGTCGACCGAAAGTGTTCCCGAGAGTCACTTGTGTCGACCCCTCTGAAATCCTTGGGTCGACCTAAAGTATTCAATTGTGTCGACCTCTCCTAAATCTGGGGGTCGACAAAAGTCTTCAATTGTGTCGACCCCTCCTCAATCCTGGGGTCGGCCGAAAGTGTTCCAAAACACTTAGAAGATTTTCTAACTTTTCCGAATAACATCATTGCTTATGCCCCTTAAACCTTATTTTCTTCATCACCTTCAACCTACTAAGTTGCTCACATCCACAATACTTAAATTCCTCAATAACTACCCAACATTCATGAAATAACTCTGAAACATTTACATCCTAAAGTCACAAAATTCTAAAATAAAAAATGAGGGTTGCTACTTTAACATCTCTCTTTTATTTGACATAATTTTTTTTTAGGAAGGCGTTTGGCTTTAAATTCTTTTCGTAAAACTTAGCGGAAGCATTTAGATAAAATTGTGAAAAGCCCATCATTTATTCAAGCCAAACATAACATTATACATATAAAGCATATTTATAAAACGTTTAGTAAACATATTTATAAACATTGTTTGAAACTAAACACTCCAAAATATATCAAAACATCTCATGACATCCCCACGGGTCGACACTTAACGATTCAAGCTTCCCGCACTGGATCTGCCTCCTCCACATCATGATGGTCACATCAAACAGGAAGGGCTAAGCCCCTCACCTTCATCTTCATCACCTACATCACAAAAGCATAAACTATGAGCCTAAAGCTCAGTAAGAAATCTCATGAACTTACATGCCTAACATGCTCGTGCTTTCGTAAATACATACAGCTCATTTCGTTCTTGTTTACTTGACCTGGCTTTCCACCATGATCACAGACCCTAGCAGGTAGCCCTCAGGCCCTCGCTGCCCATAAAGCACAGGCCATCGCGACCTTAATTTCACCCATGTGCCCTGACCAAAAGCTCCACCCCGTGGTTCCACCAAGGTCCATCACATTTTTGGGTATCACCCCATGACATCACCTAGCCCTCTCGACCACGCTTACCACCCTGTGGCTTCATCCCATTGTTTCAACTTTACATACATTAATGCATCAAATGCCGGAGACGTCCCATACCATCCCGACATCCGGTTGGGTGACATTTTGAAAACATGCATGGAAAATATTTTCGTTCTTTTCTTAAAATATGATACATGAGCATGATCATAAGCATACATATGCATAACATATTAAAAATAACTAAATCA